>VDFB02256132.1:136807673-136979330 GCA_007258455.2 Sequoia sempervirens | reverse complement strand
GGTGATTCCACACAAAAAAATCTGGACATGAAATTCTCAAAACCCTTAACCTCTAAAAATGAAATCTGATGAGATGTTGCTTTAAAATATGATTTTCAAACTTGGAACTACAAATCTGACTTCACAACTGAATTCTGCAAAAAGATAATGACTACCCTCAACCCCGCAATATCTTCTTGAATTTTTCTCGATTTTCCCAAGAAAAAATCGCCCCTTAGTTCCACAAACTATCTCAAGTAGAGCAAAACATCAAGTTGTAATAAATCAGCGCCGAACTCACTTTTCTTTCTTTTTCTTTATGTTCCGCCACAATTTGATTTTTTTAAATTTTTCATGTTTGTCAAAAATTCGACGAAAATAATAGCTGACATTTCGACGAACCCCAAGTTCATCAGAATTTTGATGAACGTCAGGGATAAACTTTCAAAAAATTGGAAATTACACATCAAATTTTACAAGCACCCGATGAACATCGAAATTTACATATTTTGTCATACAGTTTCGTCGTATTTTGTAGTCAAATGTATTAGTGGATTCAGAAACCGTAGTCCACCACCTAGTAGTATATCTAGAAGCAAAGCCTGTTAGGCAAAAGCTTTGAAAAATGCATCCTCAGATCACCTTATTGGTCAAAATGGAGCTAAAAAAGTTGTTAGATGCAGGATTCATCCGACCAATAGATTATCCATAATGGGTATCAAACTTGGTACCTATTTCAAAACCTGACGGAGCCATTAGAATTTGCATAGACTTTAGAGATTTGAACAAAGCATGTCCGAAAGATGACTTCCCACTTCCAAATATCGACATGATAGTAGATTTGACAGCAAGACATGAGATGCTATCACTAATGGATGGATTTTCAGGATACAATCAAATTATGATAGCAAAAGAGGATCAACATAAGACAACTTTCACTTGTCCATGGGGGACTTACTGCTAGAACATGATTCCATTCAGCCTAAAGAATGCAAGAACAACATACCAAAGGGCCATGACATTGATATTCCATGACATGATCCATAAGACAGTTGAAGACTATGTCGACAAAATCCTAGCTAAATCTAGAAAAAGAAAAGATCACATAGCAACCTTAAGGGCAATTTTTGATAGATTGGAGGAGTACAAAGTCAGACTAAATCCCAAGAAATGAGTCTTCGGTGTACAATCAAGTAAACTGCTAGGATATATAGTATCAATGAGGGGAATTGAGGCGGATACAACAAAGGTGAAAGCAATCCTTGAAATGGAAGCACCAAAGACATTAAAACAATTGAGAGGCCTCCAAGGAAGACTTCAATCCATTCGAAGATTTATAGTGCAATTGGCGGATAAACATAACCCATATTCTCACCTACTCCACAAGGGAGTAGCATACAAATGGGATGCCAAGTGTGAAGAGGCATTTAACAAAATCAAAGAATATCTACTAACACCACTTGTCTTAATGCCACCCATCCCAAAGAAACCATTGATCTTATATGTATCAGCAACAACAACCCTTGGAGCTCTCCTAGCTCAACATGAAGAAAACAAAACAGAAAGGGCTATCTACTACATCAGTAGAAAAATGGTTGGGCATGAGCTAAACTATTCATTCATTGAGAAAGTATGCCTCGCAGTAGTGTTTGCATCACAAAAATTCAGACATTACATGTTGGCACACAAGATAAAGCTCATCGCTAAAATTGATCCCCTCAAATATTTACTATCAAAAGCAATGCTCATGGGAAGAATGGCCAAATGGGTGATGATATTTTCAGAGTACGACATTGAGTATGTTGAGCAGAAAGCAATCAAGGGTCAAGTTATTGTAGATCAACTGGCAGAGGCACCAATCTATTCAGAGAACCCTCTCATCTCATAATTTCCTGATGAATCCATTTTTAATCTCAATATAGATGACCATTGGAAACTATACTTTGATGGTTCATACACACAGCATGGATTAGGAGCCGACATATTCTTTATCACTCCATAGGGGGATTGCATACCAAGGTCTTATAAACTGGCATTTCCTTGCACTAATAATATTGCAGAATACGAGGTGTTAACCATAGGTCTCAGAATAACAGTGTAGTGGAATATGATAGCTCTCAAGGTATACGAGGATTCTCAATTGATTATAAATCAAGTAAACAATGAATACCAGACCAAGAATGACAAGCTCACTCCATACAAGAAATTGGTGGACTCTAAGAGAATCCTTCATTGAAATAAAATTTGAGCAAATTCCTAGAGCCAACAACAAAGCAGTAGATGCCATGGCAACAATTGAGTCCCTATTAGACATCCCCAACAATGTTCCAAAATATGAATTCCTGATAGAGCAGCTTCTTGTGCCTACATTCGAGGTACCAGGATCAGAATTTGTGTGTGAAATTGTTGGTCCCAACGATCCTTGGTATCACATCTATACATACCTTCGCATAGGAGTCATACCCGCTGATTTACCTTTAAACCTAAAGTGAACCTTCGTAAAAAAGGCATCTAGATTTGTCATCCTAGGAGAGCCTCGATACCATAGGAGCATAAAAGGAACCCTACTACCCTGCCTAAATGCTAAGGAGGCATTGATTGCTCTAACTGAAGTACATAATAGTATTTGTGGTTCACACTTGAGTGAAATGACCATAGCTAAGAAACTGCTGAGGATGGGGTAATATTGGCCCACAATGGAAAGAGAGGCACATGATTATGCCATAAATCATCTACAATGTTAGCAACATGGGACCTCATCCATGCTTCAGCTCAAGAGCTTCATCCTATCGGTACTCCATGGCCCTTTTCATAGTGGGGACTAGATCTCATTGGAAAAATCACGCCCACTTCATCTAACGGCCACAAATTCATCATAACCGCAACAAAGTACTTTACTAAGTGGGTGGAAGCCATACCCATGACATACATAATTGGGAAGCAGATCTCAAAATTCATCTTGAACTATCTCATCTATCTTTATGATGTCCCACAAGCCATTATCTCAGATAATGAGACACCATTCAAGAATCAGGAGGTTCATGACTTATGCGAGAAATTAAAAATCCAACATCACTTCTCTACCCCGTACTATCCTGAAGGAAATGGCCAAGCAGAAGCTACAAACAAGACCATTCTGAAAATCCTCAA
Organism: Sequoia sempervirens; assembly: GCA_007258455.2. Taxonomy (NCBI): domain Eukaryota; kingdom Viridiplantae; phylum Streptophyta; class Pinopsida; order Cupressales; family Cupressaceae; genus Sequoia; species Sequoia sempervirens. The sequence goes on along the minus strand of VDFB02256132.1, from coordinate 136,976,201 downwards.
AAAAATAGTCAATGATGCAGGTCGTGACTGACACCTATAGCTTAATCCTGCCCTCTAGGCCTATCGAACCAGCATTTGTACACCCACTGGTGCCACCCCCTTCTCCTTGGTCTATAGATCAGAAGTAGTACTCCCCATAGAGATGAAACTCCCATCCCTCAGGATATCACTGCAAAACCTCATGACTGATGAAGAGTATCGAGTGCCAAGATTGAATGAGCTGGAGCTACTGGATGAGTGATAGATAGATGCTTTGAATCATTTACAAGTCTACTAGAATAGACTCAAATGGAGCTACAATAAGAAAATCAGAAGTAGGACTTTCCAAGTTGGAGAACTAGTATTAAAGGAGAATTAGAAGAATGTCCTAAACCCAAGTAGCAAAGTCAAGTTTGAACCCAATTGGTTGGGACTGTTCGTCATAACAACAAGTTACAAATCAAGGGCATATCAGCTATCAACACCCGAAGGGGAACCTTTGCAAGAGCCCATGAATAGCTCTCATCTCAAAAAATTTTATGCCTAAGTCTTTCAAGGTATAGAGCCAAAAATAAAAAAAATAGAAAATGTCCTGAAAAAATGGTTACTTTGGCAAAAACCTAGCAAACAGGCGTCTTGGTGACAACAAAAAAATAAAAAAAGCAAAAAAATGATAAAAAATAGTAAAGAGAAAAAAATCGTCCTCTAGTGAAAACCACTTCGGTGGCACTTTGGACAAGTACCTTGGTGAAAACCTGGCAAACACCCTCCTTGCGTAAATAAGCACTTTCCATCCACCAAGATCTTTATGGCTTATTCTGCATCATCCATCAATTTCGCTTCCATCATCCATCGCATTCAGGTCTCCATCCATCACTTATCCACTCGCATCCGCACCATAGCTTGGTCCTGTTTTTGTATCATAATCCCTCCTAGTACTACTCAACCCATCCTCAAAATTAGTTTGTCCTACCTTTATCAGAGTAGTCTATTACATCACGCTGGGGGCATGTTCTTATCATATTGGATTCGTGTATGATCCTAAAGTGCTAAAATAAAAAAATCCAAAAACATCAGAAAATCACAAAATCCAAAAAATCAGAAAATTAGAAAATCCAAAAACATCAGAAAACCAGAAAATCCAAAAAAATCAAAAAAAAATCCAAAAACATTAGAAAATCACAAAATCCAAAAACATTAGAAAATCACAAAATCCAAAAACATCAAAACATATCAAAATCCCAAAAATAAGTCAAAAATTCAATCAAAAAGTAAAAAAAAAAGTTGTCTTGTCGAACTACAGGTCTCTAAGCCTTGAACATAGGCAAGGTTGATCTTTGATCATCCCTCGAGACACTTAGGTCAGTCCTTTAGGAGTTTTTCATAATAAATTGACATTTCATCATGTATATCTTCATCTATAAATCAGTCAAGTTGTCAGTCGAACTACGTGGTCTTTGCGTATATAACGTAGGCAAGGTTAATCTGTTGATTAGCCCCCGAGGCCCCTAGGATAGGTCTTTAGGTTAGTCTCTTGGTCAAAATATTAGAAAACCCCAAAACATTGGAAAATCAAAAAATTAAAACATTTAAAAATATTGAAAAATACCAAAAACGTCCTCAAAACATTGCAAAACATCAAAAACATCAAAATATTTGAAAAAATCCATCCATCTCATCTTGCTTACACCCGCAAATTTACACCACTCATAATAAACTAATCGTCATCCTCAACCTTTGGTGAAACAGTTAGAAACAAGTCTAGCAGGTTAAAAGTAAAACTCCAAATGTCAAGTCTCAGGTATAAGTTAGTACATAAACAAGGTGGTCAAATTCTTTGTGTCAATAGTCCATCATCCAATCGGTCCCATATCAATCATCTGATAACATCATGTCCTAGGATGAATCCTTCCTACAATGGGTATTATTTATCAAAAATAACACTTTGGATAAACAAAATGACATGCCACCATCCACTAACATGTCTTAGGATGTATCCTTCCTACAATGGGCATTATCTTTTGGTAATAGTTTCGGTTCTTACCCTTAAAAACACATTTCCTTTTGGTTAGCAATATTGAAGAACATCAACTTGTTTGCATGCTTTATCTTTGTCTGTTGATTTATCTTATTGCACTCAATCCAAGGACCTCTCGATGATATCAGAATGAAGGCTTTAGAGAGATAGGAATGGGGAAACGATCATTATCCTTTTTTCTGTTGTGCTTGTTGGATGTTCTTGTAAAATAACCTTGGCGAATACTTGCTTTGTTAGATATGTATAGAGGATGTTCTAGATAGCTTGTTGACTATTGCATTGATTGGTTATACCTTTCCATGTTTTGTTCTAAGATATTTGAAACTTCTAAAGTGCATCCTAGCAAGGTTTCTGTATGTCAAGTGTGAACAAGAATACTCCTATCTATTTGTCGAGTCAAATTCCATCACACTAAGTACAACGCCATCCTAGTCCTTTATACCTTGATGCATCGTGCTTATGCATGTTATCAAACATAAGGTAAGTGACCCTTTTAAAATCCCAATCCTTGATAAGAAAATTATCCATTTGTCATCATCATCATCTCTCATAAATTTGGCTTGTTGGATTCTCTTGTCATCAGTTCATTTCTTCTTTCTCCACACTAATATAACATCATCAATGCATCCATCATACATCCATCCTGCATCCATGAACCATTAGTATTCTGCATATCATCTCACATGTATAATCATCATCATAATTTAGTTCTATTAGTCTAAGCATCTCATAAATCATATATTTGCATAAATCATCCATTGCATAATCATAACATATCACATCATCCATTTCATCCATCTCATACATCATATCATCATTTAAGTTGTTTAAGATAATTTATAGATTGGTTATTCTAAGCATCTTAAAAACATCTCATTTGTTTCATCATCCATAACCATCCATGTTGAACCTCTTTATTGTGAGTGTTGGAAATATGTGCCTCAATCTCATAGGCTGAAACCTCTGATAGAGCCATGTCAGTGTGACATTTTTATTGTATGGCTGACTAGCAGTTGAAAAATTGTTGAAATGATCTGGTCGTTGTGACCTTGTTATAGTCATGCCGAATGGTCTATCACTATGACATGTTGGTCACTGTGATATTTCTATCTCTTACCACCCAAGCAGATATCTGGCTGATAGCGTTTCATTTGAAGTCTTTGGGGAGACTCTTGGACATTCGGTATGTCTCATACCGGCAAGGAAAGTCTCACCGATAAGCATTCACTTGTGTCATCGGTGTAACATGTAACTTCGATAAGAATTCCTGGCAATAGTTGATATGTCTCACTGACAATATACACACAGAGTATCGAAGTAACATATGGTGGCTTGGTATGAAGTCTTATCGAGATGGAATTTCTCACCGACGGGGTGTTACACTTGTGGAACATTTAGAGTAATGTCTCAGCGATAGTGGTAAGTCTTGCCAACTGCTGGACATTTTGGAATAACTTGTGAACATGGGTATCATCTCTTAGTGAAGGACGATAGTCTTTCCAATGGGAATACTCATGTCTATGTGACTTTGGAGCTTCAGTATGATGTCTGACCGATAGCAATAAGTCTTGGTGATATAAATACAAGTGATGATCATCGGTATGAGGTCTTGGCGATAAGGGGGAGTCTTAGAGATAGCCTTCTAGACTTAGTGTAATGTCTGGCCGATAGTGAGAACTCTTGGTGATGTCGATAGTCAGGTCATATGGCATCGGGGAGACACGGTTAGTGTCTCACTGACATGCCAACACATTGTGAACACCTTTGACTGAGTGAAGACTATCCTACGTAGCTTGTGTTCAATCAATAAGAGAAGCTGAATGGGAACTGCTAGCAGTTGGACTGTTGCAGCTATTATTGAGAGGAAGATTGACAGACCATGGGCATCATGGATATACTTAGGAATTGCAGATGTTGTTCAGTTGGATGGTTCGATGATTTGTTTGATGGATGGATGTTTGATGAATTGTTCAATGTGTATCAGTGTGAATTCTATTCTGAGAAGACTGTAATTTGAATGTTCCCTATACAAGGTTGATCATTATTAATGCTACTATAAACTGACATCAGAAAGATAAGTTTGATCTCTGTATGTAATCTCCATTACTGTAATACAAAGTGACTTCTCTTGGTGTGGTGGGTTTTTCTCCCGTAAGGGTTTTTCCACGTAAATTTGGTGTTCATATGTGTATGTTTAATTATCTGTTTCTATTATCTCTTTCAAGTGCATCTTAATTGGACTGAAATTGTAAATTTTAAAGTGTCTTTGCATTCTTCCCTAAGTTTTTGATGTTAGGAGAGTTGTTTTCGCACCTTAACTTTCCTTACAAGTGGTATTAGAGCTTGGTCAGTTGTGTTATCCTTATGGGTATGTTGGGTTTTTTGTGTGTCAATTCTATTCAGTGGGAGTCTTGTAGAAGTTTGTTAATTCTAATTACAGATTGAGATGGCTAGCACATCAGGAAAGATTGAAATAGAGAAATTCAATGGCAGCAATTTTGAGTTGTGGAGACTCAAAATGGAAGATTTGTTAGTGGATCATGATTTTTGGCTTGCTGTGTCTAGAACTAAACCTACAGGCATGAAGCAAGAAGATTGGGACCTTGTAGATAGAAAGTCTAAGGGGCTGATAAGGCTTTATTTAACAGACTCCATTCTTCTGAATGTGCATGAAGAGAAGACTGTATCTTCCTTGTGGAAGAGACTGGCATCTATTTATTAGGGGAAATCCTTGGTGAATAAATTGTTCTTGAGGAAGAAGCTGTACACTTTGAGAACGCAGGAAGGAGAGTCTGTAGCTGATCATTTGAACACATTCAACATGCTGATTGCATAGTTAACATCTATTGGTGTGAAGATTGATGAAGAGGATCGATGTATGCTATTGCTATGTTCTTTTCCAGACTCTTGGGATCACCTGGTGATGGCTATTCGGAGTACAACATCCAATTTCAAGATGGAAGATGTTGTTGCTTCTTTGTTATTAGAAGAGATGAGAAGGAAATCTTTTGAGATAGTGAAGGAGGCTCTTGCTGTTAGAGGAAGATCAAAAGAAAAAAGAAAGAAGGACAAGAAATCAAAATCTAAATCAGAAGGGAGATCAAAGTCTCCTGACAAGAAGTCCAAGGTGAAATGCTAGAATTGTGGGCAACCTGGTCATGTCCGAAAGTATTGTAAACAAGAGAAAAAGAAGAAGAAGAAGTACTCTTTCAATAATGATTCTTCTCAAAGTGATGTAGATGCCTTCATTGTAGCCTTAGCTACATAGACATCAGATGATGTCTAGTTGATTGATTTTGGAGCATCTTTTCACATGACATCTCATAGAGACTGGTTCACGAAGTATGAAGAATACGATGGTGGAAAGCTATACTTGGAAAGTGATTCACCTTTGGAGATTGTTGGCCATGGAAGAGTCAGAATCCAATTCCCTGATGGAAGAGTGAAGGGAATCAAGGATGTGATGCATATACTAGGTTTGACTCAAAATCTGCTATATGTCAGTAAGTTGAATGATATTGGAGTGTAAGTCACGTTCTCTGGAAATAGCTACAAGATGACTAGAGGCTCAATGGTGCTAGCAAGGGGTGCTCATATTGGTACCTTGTACAAGTTGGATGCACATGCTGTTCAATGTAATAGTGTCTCTGTAAAGTCACATAAAACTACTCATGGAGGAAAAGAGGGAAATGTTCCTAATTGTGTAAACTCTATGAAAGTTAAACTTCCAGTTGAAAAGACTATGCTTTGGAATCATAGGCTAGGCCACATTGGAGAGAAAGGTTTAAAAACCTTGAAGAATAAAAACCTAGTTGAGGGGCTTGAAGATTGTAACCTTGAATTTGAATTCTATGAACATTGTATATATGGAAAATAACACCATGTTTCTTTTTATTCTAGTCCTCACAAATCTTCTGGTTTGCTAGATTATATTCATTTTGATGTCTTTGGTCCAGTGAATGTTCCTTCTTTGTCTAAGTCAAGGTACTATGTATCGTTTATTAATGATTATTCAAGAAGAGCATTGGTATATTTTTTTAAAAGTAAATTAAAAGTGTTCAGTCAGTTTAAGGAATTTAAGAGCCTTGTAGAAAATCAGACTGGAAGAAAAATAAAATATTTAAGGACTGATAATGGCAATGAATTTTTTTCTAATGAATTCGAGAGGTACTGTAAAGACCATGGGATTAAAAGACATAATACTACACCTTATACTCCACAAAAAAATGGAGTTGCAAAAAGGTTCAATAGGACAGTGATGGAGAGAGCACAAAGTATGTTAAGTAGTGTTGGCTTGGAGGTGAAGTTCTGGGTTGAGGCTGTTGCTACTGCATGTTACTTGATAAATCATTCTCCAAATTCTGCTCTTATTGAGAAAACACCTTTGGAAGCATGGTCTGGTAAGAATCCTTCTTTGAGATACATTCATGTTTTTGGCTGTGAGGCATATGCATATGTGCCAAATGAGAAAAGGTCTAAGTTGGAGAACAAGGCTATTAAATGTAGTTTTATTGGCTATAGTGCTGGCATAAAAGCATACAAGCTTTGGAATCCTAATAGAGAGAAGTTTTTGTACAATAGAAGTGTAATCTTTCATGAGCTGAAGCCTTCTACCTTGGATCTGTAGTCAGAGACAAAGTTTGAAAACAAAAAGGATGTAGTCATAATTCCTCTGACACTAGAGAAAGAGGAATTGAAAATTCAAAATGTACATGAAACTAAGGAGAGCTCAAGTAATTCTGAAAGTTCAAAAGAAGAAGAACAACCTCAACCTCAGCAAGTGAGGAGGTCAACTTGTGAAATAAAGCAACCTGATAGGTATGGGTTCTCTTTGATAGATTCTACTTGTGCCTATGCTTTACTATCTAGCACTGATGAGCTTAGGACTGTGAAAGAGGCATTTAAATTTTTTGATTCAAACTCTTGGTTGGAAGCAATGAATGAAGAAATGGCATCATTAGAAAAGAATGATACCTAGAGTTTGGTGCCCTTACCTAAAGGAAGAAAAGTTGTGGGTTGCAAATGGCTATTTAAGAAGAAAATGGGTTTGGATGGTAGTGTGGAAAAGTACAAGGAAAGGTTCGTTGCAAAGGGTTATTCCCAGGTAGAAGGAATTGATTATGGGGAATTTTTTTCTCCTGTTGCTAAGCTGACATCTATCAGATTTCTTTTGTCACTTGTAGCAGCGTATGACTTAGAGATTGAATAGATGGATGTGAAGACAACATTTCTTCATGGTGATCTTGAAGAAGAAATCTATATGTCCCAGCCTAAGCACTTTGTGGAAAAAGGTAAAGAAAAACTAGTTTGCAAATTGAAAAAATCTTTGTATGGGTTAAAGCAGTCTCCTAGAATGTGGTACCAGAAGTTTGATAATTTTGTATTATCTTTGGGATTTGTAAGATCAAAATCTGATCATTGTGTGTATTATAAAGTTGAAAGTGACCGAGTGCTTATTATTGCTCTCTATGTTGATGATATGCTGTTCATAGGCAATAGTAAGTTGATGATTAATGATCTTAAGTCTTAGTTGTCTGCTAAGTTCGAAATGAAAGATCTTGGTGCAGCTAGGTATATTCTAGGAATGGAGATAACCAAGAACAAGAATAGTAGAAAAAATTGGCTTAGTCAAAGTAAGTATATCAAGACTGTTCTAGAGATATTTTGCATGAATGATTGCAAGAAGCTAGTTGTTCCAGTCTTGCAGGGAATGAAGCTATCTGTTGAAGACTATCCAAAATCTCCTACTGAGATGGAGGACATGACGAGTGTACTCTATACTACTGCAGTTGGTAGTCTTATGTATGCAATGGTCTGTACTAGGCCAGACGTTGCCCAAGTAGTGGGAGTACTTAGTCGGTTTATGGATAATCCTAGAAGAACACATTGGGATGCTGTGAAGAGAGTATTCAGATATTTGAAGGGCACTTCAAATTTTTTTTTGTGTTATCATGGGAATTTTGTTGAATCACAGAGGACTCTCAGCATTCGAGGTTATGTAGATTATGATTGGGAAGGGGACATTGACAATAGGAGATCCACCAGTGGATACATTTTCATGATGAATGGTGGTGCAGTGAGTTGGATGAGTAAGTAGCAAGTTGTAGTCGCTTTGTCCACTACAAAGGCTGAATACATGACAGCTACACATGCCTGTAAAGAAGCAGTTTGGTTAAAACATTTGTGTTCTAACATTGGTTTTGATGCAGGGAAAATAACAAATTTCTATGACAGTCAGAGTGCAATTTTTCTGGCAAAGAATCCTACTTTCCATGCTAGGACGAAATATATAGATGTACAGTATCACTTTGTATGAGATATGGTGGAGGATGGAAAGGTCATTTTGGAAAAAGTTGATACTCTGGAGAATTTTGCAGATGCATTGACAAAGCCAGTGAGCACAAACAAGTTTAGGTGGCGTGCCAGTTCGATGAGCCTTAATTCCCATGATTTTTCAGTAGTTTTGTTGTGCTCTAGAGGTGCCTGTGTGATCTTCGTCAAGTGGGAGATTGTTGGAAATATGTGCCTCAATCTCACAGGCTGAAACCTTTGATAGAGCCATGTCGGTGTGATATTTTTATTGTCTGACCGACTAGTAGTTGAAACCTTGTTGAAATGATTTGGTCATTGTGACCTTGTTACAGTCATGTCGAATGGTCTATCGCTGTGACATGTTGGTCCCTGTGATATTTCTATCTCTTAACACCTGAGTAGATCTCTCAATTGGACTGAAATTATAAAATTTAAAGTGTCTTTGCATTCTTCCTTGAGTTTTTGATGTTAGGAGAGTTGTTTCCGCACCTTAGCTTTGCTTACAGTGAAATTGACCCTCAAATAGAATCTTTTCGCTCGATCTCTCAAGGGGAAAATGTACTAGTGTACTTCTTTCCACTGGGGCATCCGAAAAAATTAGAAATTTTTTGAGCTTTGATTGTGGCAAGTTTATTCTTTGAACCAATGCAACAAGTACATTGCTTCAAAGGGGAAAAATTTAGACATGCAATATTAGCATTATGCATTCAATTAGGTCCATTCATCAAATAAACCAAATTCACATTAATCCACTCATCAGGTAAATCAGGTTCATCATCCATTTGAATTAAATAAATTAACTTTATTTGATTTAAGCCTATCATTTCCTCATTTGATTAAATAAATCAATTTTAATCAAACCATAACATTTCATCTTTCATAAACCATATTCTAATCTCATCTCATGCAAATTAATCCACCTTTATCTTGCATCATCCCTTTAATTAAATAAATCAAACATTTATTTAATTAAATCCCAAATGCATTTTCCATCCCTTTTGATTTAAATAAATCAAATATTCATGTCAAATGGGTAAAAATCACCTAAACATCACCTAAGCTAACCTAATCATGATTAACCTAACCTAACCTATGACAAGTTGACAAGTGGCCTCATCTCATTGGTCCAATCTTTATCCCACATTGCTCTATTTTGAGCTCTCTTCCAACTTGAAAATCTATAAATGAAAGGCCTCATTCTTCATCAAGACATATACACTCTCATGCAAATTTACTCTCTTAAATTGAGAACTAATTTTTCTCATCACCATTGCATTGCATCATTTCAGTTTTAATAAGGATTGGGAAAGGGTCATTGGCACATTTGACACCAATCCAATATGGAATAGGTACTTGTTATGCTTTAGAAATGTCTTTTTGATCTCTTTTTTCATTTGTTGCATTTCTTGAGCATTGACATTGTTATTTCATAGAGGTATTCATAGATTTGCATGAGTAAACTAACCCCACTAATTAGTGTTTGAGATGGTTCATTTGCAGATTTATAGTACTTCAAAATGTACAATAGATCAAACATGAAACAAAGGGGTTGATCTACATACCTGGGGACTTTTGATTCAATCTTCATGCCTCTAATCACTTCCAAAAAAATTCTCTACAAATAATCTCATTCCTGGTGTTCTAGAATTTCTCACTCTCCTTATTTAACATGGAAGTGAGGTATTAAGGTGGCTTCTACCCTTGACTCGACTGTGATTCAAAAATTTGTGGATGATACATTCTTATTTGTGAAATCCTCAGTGCTGGAAGCCAGGAAATGGAAAAACTATCTCAACAACTATGTTGCTTGCTCTAGACAATGCATTAACTATAATAAAATCATGATTTAATTCTTTAACAACACTCCTAACCTACAATTTCAAGTTACTATTGTTCTAGGCTGTTAGACTGGTTCTCTACCTTCGGTGTATCTTGGGTTACCCCTAACTATCAAAGAATTTACTCTAGAGTTCTAGAATTATATTATGGAGAGGATTCAATGTAAGCTTGCTAGGTGGAAGGGATCTTTACTCAGCCACGCTGGAAAGCTTCAACTTCTTTCTGCAGTGCTTCAAGGTATACCTATTTTTTTCCTATCTCTATTTAAGATGCCTATATATATTGCTTAAAAAATTGAGAAGATTCAAAGGTATTTCCTTTGGTCGGGTATTGAGGAGAAAAAGAAGCTTTCTTTGGTTAAGTGGGATAAGGTTTTCCAACCGAAAAGTAGTGGTGGTCTTGGGATAAGAACCATTTCTCTCTCTAATAAAGCTCTCATGGCCAGAGTGGGATGGGATCATCTAAGGGATAGGAAGGATTGGTGTGAGATAATGAATGCTAAATACTTGCTGAGCCGATCACTGATTGACTACCTTTCAGAGTCGACTTCCTTTCAGAGGCCCACCTTCCAAGGTCCTTAGTTTGGAAGAGGATTTGCAGCCTTGAGGATCTTTTGAGGAACATGATCAAATGGAAGATAGGTAATGGTAATAAAATAATATTCTAGGAAGGTACTTGGTTACTAGACTCTCCCCTAGATTCTTTTGAGTTCAAGTTTCTCAAGGGTTAGGCTCAACAAGTGTTTGGTATATATATTTGTGATCACCTGATTGGGCCCTTGAGAGCTAGGAAATGGATTGATATTAGCATTTGCTATCCTCTATCCCCAAATTTGTGCATTCTTTCCAAGACCCTTCAGGAGTTGCTTTCCCTCACTAGGTTACCCCCTTCCCACCGTGGGGATGATTTTTTTTGGAACCATGATCATCAGGGTGATCTTACTGTGAAATCTGCTTATAAATAGTTGACTAACTAGGGGATTGACAACATTCTATGGAAGAAGGTCTAGAATCGATACATGATACCAAAAGTTAATTTCTTTTGGTGGACTGTTTATCATAAAATAATTCTTATACAAGATAATCTAAGGACAAGGGGGTTCCAAATTACCAACAAATGTTTTCTCTGTAAAAACAATGAAGAATCTGCTAATCATCTGTTGTTGCATTGCCCCTTTGCTATGGAGGTTTGTGAGTTGGCGCTCAAAAGATTAGGGATTCAAAGGATTATGTGTAAGGATATCACATCCCTTATTTTAAGTTGGCCTAGACCCTTTTCCCATCCTTTAATTGTTGAAATCTAGAACCAAGTTCCTCCTTTAATATGCTAGTGCTTATGGAAAGAAAGAAACAATAGGATATTTAGGAACACTGAGATGCACCCAAAAGAGGTGTTTGGTATTGGTTCCCAACTCATTGAGGAAAACATCTCTCTCTTCAAAGGGAAAAATTTGGATATAGGTCCAACTAAGATGGAAATAAACATAGCTAAAGATTGGCATTAGGACTTGGATGCCAACTCCTATGACAATTCCAAAATTCTTGCCTAAAGAGCCACAATTTGGAAACCTCCTAATAGGGGCTGGTTCAAACTAAATTTTGATGGGGTTGCCAAGGGAATCCCAGGAAAAACAAGTATAGGAGGTGTAATTAGAGACCATAGAGGAAAGTTAGTGGTTGGGTATGTTGGGGGAATTGGTCTTCACTCTTCTATGATATCGAAAGCTCGTGCACTATTAAAGGGCTTACAGATAGCTGTTTCCCTGAGGATAGAGAACCTACATGTTGAAGGGGGTTCTAAGTCCATTATTGATGCTATTAATTATGGTAGACTATAGTGATGGAACACTAAAGATATTCTTCTTGATATTAGGTTCCTAGTGTCTAAACTAAAATTAAATGTGGCTAGTCATATCTACATAGAGGGGAACCAAGTTGCAGACGCCCTACAAAATTTTAACACACATTGGAAACTATCCAAATGTTGGCACGAATTGAGTATTCTTCCACCTAATATTCAAACTATTATAGTAAAGGAACAATGCCCTTACTTGACACATGATGACAACACCGTAGATGCTTAGCTGGATTTCTAGAGGTCCCACTTGCTTATTCATTGGGATTAGTGGGCTTATTGTGGTGATTGGATGGATGATGAGCTATATTGAAGGGATGGACATCAAGTGGATTTTTTTGAATTATAAGATGAAGCTCTCGTTTTGAACAAAGAAATCATGATTTTTTGTGGCAAGTACCAGTTGGAGCTGGACTGTACTTGTCGTAACCTCCTTATTGGGACTTAAACTCTCAGATTTTCAAATTCATGTTTTTTGAAATTGATGTGACTTGTAATTATGAGACTAAGCTCTTTTTTGGCTTTTATCTTGCTATTATTTTAGGTCCACGCCTTATACCTTCTCTCTGTGGGTTAACTAAAGTTGGCCAACCCTTAAATGCTATGGAGTTGGAGATTACTAATTATAGCCCCATGACTATTATGCCTAGAATTATGTGCTTCTGTGACATGGAAGGAAATCCTTCCCTGCCTGTCATGTCCCTTTTTCTTAGCCGGTTGTATGATGTGATCTTAATTAATGGTTTCACTAAGATGGCTTTAGGGAATTATTCTATTCATGCGTGTGATCTGTCCATTGGATTGATTGCCAAAATTTTCTGCTTTAGGCTTAAATGCCTTATTTTGTGGGGATTTTTTCACCTTGATATTTTCTATAACCTTTATTTGTTTGTAGAGTGCTTGGTTACACAGTGTGTAGAGTAACATCATGGTGGATGATATGCTACGAACACAGCTAGATAATTGCAATGAATTTCACAAGGATCCTTTGGTCTGGCACATTTGCATTGAAGGTGGCATAGTTCCTCTAATGGAGAAACTTTTGGGTCATGACCCTAACCCGTTGACTCAATTTTGAAATTCATGGAAGAATCATCATGTTTCCATTGGTGGCATCTCCTTCACGGTGGATGAGGAAGTTATTGCATAGGCAACGGGCCTCCAGAGCATGGGTATGAAGCATCCTAAACATTCTAAGACCTAAGACAATGATAGTATGAATAAATTTTTTATGGGGGAGGAGGTGTTAGTGCACAACTAGTCTGGGTTTGAATGGGAGGCTCTTCTACAGCCATGGAACCAGGTGTTCCTTGCTTTGATAAAGTATGTTACACTTGAGGGAAGGTACACAAATTTTTACTACTACCATTTTCCCTTTCTAAATCATCTCAAGCATAAGATTCTTATGAGATTTCCCTTTACTTGCTTATGGACCTTGAAAGTTCAGTTGAAAAATGTGTTATTTCAACTGCTACTAATCCCAATGAACCTACTCATTTGCCTCTCCATCAGGGTCTTATCCTAAGACTCTACCATTTTCATCTAGCTATGTTCCCTCCAAAACCTATTTCGGCTGTTTATATTAAGGAAATTGAGCCCCCCATTGTGCCCAACTTGTCCTCGGCTGAATCTAAAGGTCCTATAAGAAAGAGTCACCCAACCCCTACTGTGAAACCCAAAACTGCTACTAAAAGACTCAAAGGTGTAGATGGTGTTGTCCAAACCAGTGTGACTGTTAGCTTGTGTGATCTAAAGTCTACCCCTGCCAAGACTCTTGGTAAGTCTGGTATGAAGAAGAAAGGTAAGGTGGAAAAGGTGCCTCCAAAAAAAGGGAAGAATGTTGTGAGAAAGGATTCCTTGGGTGATACAGTGGTTGCAGAGACTTTGGTTATTGGTTGCGATGCCATCATTAGGAATTTGAGCAGACTGGAAAAAAATAAGAAAAAAGTGCAGATTAAAGACTTGGACACCAAAAAGGAGTTGTTTGACAGCAAAGGCAATGATGTGGAAGAGGTGTTAGAGGACGAGGAAGATGAAAATGTTAGGGGCCCCTCTTCTGTTCCTGACATGGGCAAAGCTTAGGTGGAGGTTTTGGCCTCCCACTCATCAGAGCTGCTGGAAATCAAGCAAAATAATCTCGACTACGCTATAATCAACGGGTATGAGCTTAGTGTGCTAAAAGAAAGACTGGATATCCTGGAAAATAAATTCCTTGGGTTGAACCGCTTCATAGTCAAGATGATTCACTATGTCACCAGTACCCTGTTGGCTACCATGAAGGACAAGCTTGGGATGAAGAAGACCGAGGACAACTAGGAGTGGATTGATGATGATATGGTTCAACTATTGTCTAAGAATTGGGAGAAAGCAAGCTAGTTTGCTACTAGTTTGTTGTTGGTCCATGTGTGCTGTTGGTCTCTGTCTGGGTTTAGTTAGGTGTTTTTTGGTGTGGAATTTCATTTAATTCTTTTTTGATCTAGACTTTCTAGACCTTGTGGTTCTCTGTGCAGGGTACAAAACCCTGTAAATGCTGCTTACATTATCAAAAACATGGAGGAGGTGTGAATAAATGCAATTATGAAAAAGAGAGGAAAATGAGAACAATTAGTGTTCTTAACCCTTCGTGATTACAAGATAATGAATCCTGCATGTACAAAATTAAATCATGTAAAGGACATGAATTTTAACTCTCATAAACTCATGTTTTACCTTTGATAAAAATAAAACAATTAGCTGCTCGCTCATTTGAGCCCAACCACTTTCAATCCTTGCACCCCATTTAGTCACCTCTAGTCTGAGCTAGAATCTTGTGTTAAATTTAAGGAAGGATAGCCTCAAAGATTTCCTACTAGGATTCTTCATCTTGATTGTTGAATTTATGCTTAGCCTTAGCTTTTTACCATGAGAACCATGAGAATGTGGCTTTGGAAAAGATATTATAAATGGTTTTGATGTCATTTTTGAAAACATGATAGAATGAATACACTAGAGTTTGTTAGCTACCCAAATGAACATGAGTTTCTAGAGAGAAATGATGAGGTAGTAATGTTAACAATTTTTTAGCTACCCAAGTGGACACGAGTTTCTATACACTAGAGTTTGTTAGCTACCCAAATGGAAATGAGTTTATAGAGAGAAATGATGAGGTAGTAATGTCAAGATTTTGTTAGCTACCCAAATGGAAATGAGTTTCTAGGAACTATTTTAGCTCTCTAGGACTAGACAACTCCTAATAAAACTTATTAGGAATCTTCAACCAATGAAGTTTATCTTTTATATAAGCTCTTTAATGAGTATAAGCACTAGCTTTATGCTTCTAGTAGGGCATCTTAGCAACTTATAACAAGTAGAGATGTGGAAAGAAGGGTTAAGTGTCCAAATCTATGGCGACATGAATGAGTTTGAAGTTCATCATAACATATGAGCTATGATGATTATAGATGCATACAAATTATTTCATGTATTTGGTGGATTTAGTCCACCATAAAATACAACCATTTTGAGAAGTTGGTGGAGGTTTCACATGGATGTTTTGGTGTGAGATTATATATTAAAGTGAAGAAGAAATAATAAAAAATTGTATTTTCTTCACCTCATTCTGCTTGAAATTTTAGAGTATTTGAAAAGCACAGTATTCTTTAAAGTCTCCATTGGAATTCAATATAAACTCACAACAAAGAAGAAATATTGATAACATTATATCTCTTTCAGTTATTCTTAATTACATGTTCAAATGAATTAAAGGGGTACAGGGAGGGAGTGGGAGAGCGATAAAGGGTATGGGGTTAAGAGTAGAGGGTATAGGGTTTAAGGGTTAAGGGTTAAGGGTTAAGGGGAGCTCGAGATAGGAGTGAGTAAGTGAGAGAGAGACCTAAGAGAGGGAGAGGGTAGGAGGTAGAGACTTGAGAGAGAGAGAGAGTGGGAGGGAGTGGGAGAGAGATAGAGGGTATAGGGTTAAGAGTAGAGGGTAGAGGGTTTAAGGGTTAAGGGTAGAGGGTATAGGGTTTAAGGGTGTAAGGGTAGAGGGTAGAGGATAAAGGGTTTTAAGGTTTAAGGGTTAAGGGTAGAGGGTAGAGGGTTTAAGGGTTTAAGGCTTAAGGGTAGAGGGTTTCAGACCTATTTAGGGTTTAATGGTTAAGGGTAGAGGGTAGAGGGGAGCTCAAGATAGAAGGAACTTGAGTGAGTGAGAGAGAGAGACCTGAGAGAGGGAGAGGGTATGAGGGAGAGACTTGAGAGAGAGAGAGGGAGGGAGTGGGAGAGAGATAGAGGGTATATGGTTAAGAGTAGACGGTAGAGGGTTTAAGGGTTAAGGGTTTACAAGTTAAGGGTTAAGGGTAGAGGGTATAGGGTTTAAGGGTGTAAGGGTCTAAGGGGTAGATAGAGCTTGAGATAGAAGTGAGTGATTGAGAGAGAGAGACCTGAGAGAGGGAGAGGGTAGGAGGGAGAGACTTGAGAGAGAGGGAGGGAGTGGGAGAGAGATAGATGGTATAGGGTTAAGAGTAGAGGGTAGGGTTTAAGGGTTAAGGGGGTATAGGGTTAAGGGGTAAGGGGTGGGTTTAAGGGTTAAGTGTAGAAGGGAAGGGTTTAAGGCTTAAGGGTTGAGGGCACAAGGTTTAGGGATTAAGGGTTAAGGGTAGAGGTAGAGAGAGGGAGAGGGGTATGAGGGAGAGACTTGAGAGAGAGAGGGAGGAGTGGGAGAGATAGAGGGTAGAGGGTTTAAGACCCATATAGGGTTTAAGGGTTAAGGGTAGAGGGTAGAGGGGAGGTCAGATAGGAGGAGAAAGTGAGAGAGAGACCTAAGAGAGGGAGAGGGTAGGAGGGAGAGACTTGAGAAAGAGAGAGAGGAGGGAGTGGGAGAGAGATAAAGGGTAGAGGGTTTAAGACTCTTTTAGGGTTTAAGGGTTAAGGGTAGAGGGTAGAGGGGATCTTGAGATAGGAGTGAGTGAGAGAGAGAGAGACCTGAGAGATGGAGAGAGTAGGAGGGAGAGACTTGAGAGAGAGAGACAAAGGGAGTGGGAGAGAGATAGAGGGTAGAGGGGAGCTTAAGATAGGAGTGAGTGAGTGAGAGAGAGAGAGTTGAGAGAGGGAGAGGGTAGGAGGGAGAGACTAGAGGGAGAGAGAGAGGGAGAGAGATAGAGGGTAGAGGTTTAAGGGTGGAGGGTTTAAGGGTAGAGGGAGAGAGATAGAGGGAGTGAGTGTGAGAGAGAGGGAGCTCAAGGGTAGGAGGGAGAGACTTGAGAGGGAGATAGGGAGGAGTGGGAGAGAGAGAGTATCAGGTTAAGAGTAGAAGAGGGCTTAAGGGTTTAGGGTTTAAGGGTAGAGGGGAGATTGATACAGGAGTGAGTGAGTGAGACATAGAGGATTTAAGGGTTTAAGGCTAGAGAGAGCTCTGAGAGAGAGAGAGGGTTTAAGGGAGGAGCTGAGATAGGAGTGAGTGAGTGAGGGTTTAAGGGTTTAAAACTTAAGGGTAGAGGTAGAGGGGATCTAGAAATAGGATTGAGAGAGAGAGAGGGTTTAAGGGTTTAAGGCTAGAGGGGGGAACTAGAGATAAAGAGAGAGAGACTTGAGAGAGGGAGAGTGGGTAGTGTTGATGCAGTATTTTGCACACTTTATCAACATAGGCAGTACATAGATGCACTACCTATCCTAAAAGGAGAATTCCAACAACAAGTTGCTAAAAATCACCCCAAGGTCTCTCAGGTGTCAGATCATGACTTGTATGGAATTCCTTAGTTGATATTCGATGTGATTTTTCTGGTAATCATAAGGAAGACTTATGAAGCTAGATAAAATGAAATGGATCTTTGGAGATTGAAGAATGAGAGGAGACCCCATATTTATAGTGTCCAAAAAGTAGAATGAATGGACAAGATTAATTTGCATTGTGTGGCCAAGATTCATTACAAATCAGGGTTCCACCTACCCCCCAAATATATTACATTTTTAAAATACATTTTGTCCTTATCCCTATTTTTTCTTTTGTAGCAGCATTGTAGCATTTTGTCTTTTAGCTATTTGCTTTTTGCTGCAGCTATTCCTTAAGGAATTCATCAACAATAATAGGGTTACCTTCCTATTTATTCAAAGTAGAATACTACGTAAACTTTAGAATTAGCGGTTGGAGCTTATCAACTTCCATGATCTCTGATCACAACACTTGATAAATCCATTCATTGGATTGGTTGGTGAGCTTTTCCCAATCTTCATCATATTTAATAGTATGGTCTTTGAACAGTTCTAATTGGGTGAAAGATTGGGCCACAAAACCTAAGAAATCGGTGGTGATTTCTTTGGACATCCCATCCTCCATCTTCTTCTAGAAGTGGGGCTTTATCTTCTCTAGATCGATCTACATGACAGGCATATCATAGCCTATCATTAGCTTCAAGTACCAAAGGAAATTTTCCCTAACTTTCTTATCCCACTCGATGTTTGGATCCACCTTGTCGAGTACTTGCTCCAACCTTTCCTTTTGGTTTTAAAAGTCCCAATTCCATACATCCACCACCCAATGACCATCCTTCTTGAATGTAAGCTCATTTTCCCAATTAATACTTGGAAGTTTGAGAATAGCCTTAATCTTCAGGTAAGTGGACTCATATCTCTTTGGGAAGTCGGTGCAAAATTTCCTTGTACCCTCAAGAGGATTTAGTAAATCTAAGAATTTTTTTGTTGTTCTAACAACATGATTGATTCCCATGTTTCCTACGTACAAGACCTACTGGAACCGGTTCTCCATGGTGTTATCCAAGTTTTTTCTCTTTTTGAGCTTGTCTATTTTTTCCTTGGATAGTAACTAGGGTGGAGCTGAAGATGTGGTAGGCACTTCCTCTATTGAGGACCATTGCTAGATGTAGGATGTTAGATCAGCCACCTATGCTTTGAGCTCTTCTTTTGAAATCTTATCTTGTTGTATCAAATGCACCACCATGGCGATGAACTCCTAGTGCTCCACTTTCTGCTCTTTGGTAGCTAATCCTAAATCAATAGTGGAGACATTATAGCTTATCCCCTCTTTCCCCACCATTGGCATAACTATTTGTATAATCCTTGATCCAAAAGCATCCATTGTCACCTTGGATCTAACCTTGGGCTTCTTCTCTTTTATGGTACTGACTTGTTCTTGGGCTACGATAGCCTCTTGTCTCGCTCTTGGATCACTTGGAGTGGGAACCTTCTTCTCAAGCTTCTTTTCTAGCCATTCGGGCATCTAATGTTTCTCTTTGGGTGATTCATGTCCACCCTCCCCTTCATTCCTTCAGATTTCAACCTCTTTATCTCCGAGATATCCTTTCTCCATTTTAGTGCCTTCTCCTTCTTCCTAATCGGAGTCTCAGATGAACACTAGGTGTTTGATTTGGGACTTGGTGGGTAGGTGTTCTTTGGGACTTTCTTCCCTCTCAACCTCTTCTTCCTCTTTCTCTTCATTTTCTTTAGCATGCTTATCTTCCATCTTGCATTCTTCAAACTATTCTATTTCAATGTTCTTCTCAGTTTGGAGCTCTCTCTTAGGTTGATTTTCTTCTTTATCCTTTTCTTCCTCATGTGGAGGTGACATATCTTTACACTCTTCTTGCCCTCTTGAGGGAGGTACCTCTTCATCATGTTCAAGGCCTTCATTGTGTTGCTCACCTATTGGAAGTTCCATATTTTCTTCCATCTTGTTATCTTCTTTCCCTTCTTCCTCAGGAGGTGGTCTTTCAATTTCCTCCCCAACATCCTTTAGTTTATGGGCTAACTCTTCTTTAGAGTCAGGACCGAAATTTTATACACTAAACTTGGCACTGGCATCCTCTTCTTCTTCCTTGCTTCCAAAGGATCGTGTTTCTTCTCCCTCATGAATCGCTTTGTCAATTTGTAAGTGCTGATATTCTAGATGTTTGTGGTACTCATCCACTTCCTCCTAGAATGATTTTGTGACCTCCCTCTCTTGCCATTCCAATTCCTTAGATATCTACATTATGGCTTCCATTTTGGGCAGTTCTATTGGAGGATTTGAGTTGGGGACACTGGTAAAAACTTGTGCTTAGGCAGCCTTGATGGTAGGGTCCATCAAAACTCAGGAGATCTTAGAGGGGATATTTTGTAGATGCCGTGAGAATGCCTCTGGCAGTGTGAGCATTGGCATTGGTGTGGTTGTTGCTGTCAGCAAAAGCAATGTGGTTGGAGACATAGAAGCAGAAGAGAGTGGAGAGGTGGTGGTAGAGGAAGAATGAATCATGACTACTGACCAAGATAGTGAAGAAGAAGCAAGGTGAACTGAAATGTCCACCATAAGTGGGGAGGTAGCCACCATGGCTTGAGACATAGGGGGAGGGGCAGCTGCAAGGGATATAGCTAGTAGAGACTTCGGCTGATATGTTTCCATTTATTCTCCTTCGTGGAGTGGGTCCTCTTGAATAAGAGGCATTGTAGTAGTACTGCCTAACTTTTTATGCTTCTTGGAAGGCTAACCTTTTGCAACCTTTCTTGCATACACCTTTGAGTTAGGTTGCTGATCCTCAATCTCTTTTATTTTCCTTCATCTCATGAGAAGAGGGGATTTGGATGTTTCTCCTATTGAAATGGGAGTTGCCCCATCATCTGTTGGACTGGGCTCACTCTCAAGCCCTTCATAGGTCAACATAACTCCTTGTTGCTTCAATTGGGCCACTTTCCCATTGATCCATTCTCTTGTATGAGCTTCGATCAGCTTGGTTATGATATCAAGGTCATTGACCTCTTGCTCATCCCAATCTATCAGTGGTAGCGGCAAGTTAGAGATTGCATTATACCTAGGATCCATAACTGTGCTCTCATCTTCTTCAACCTAATTAGGAATAGGGAACAAGTTCACCTTTTTCACAAAATAAGTAGTCATTCCCATGTAATGCCTCATGTGCACCTCCTTATCATCTTGGCAGTTTTCCCAGAAATCTTCAACATGATGTAGATGGGTGTACTCAGGTCCAAGTGCCTTCCTTATATTCCCATATGGGTCCATTTGTGGACAGGAGGTATGCATCCAAAAATGGTACTTGATTAGCTCCTTCTCTGAATCCCTTGCACACTGAGAGTTTTGCAACTTATACATTCCTTGTCCAAAAGAAAGGGGGCAAGGGATCCCCGCCAAATGTCTGCTGCTAAGAAGGGCATGCACATGCTGCAGTTGTCAAGAGAGTTATAACGATATAATATGGTAATTAGGAATGTAGGGGAGCTTGTTCAGGATTTATGTGTAGCCTTAAGCATAGATGTACATGAACTTGGGATACTAGATGAATAAAAAGGCATATTGTTTGAGGAAAGCGCGAGCATTGTGAGAGACTCACCTTTTGAAATCACCTCCAAGCAACCTGATAATATGACCTATGAAAGCATCATTCACCCTGAAATAATCCTTTTTGAAGTTTTTGAACTATAATTGAGGGCACATGTCATAAATTTCAATGCCTGACCAAATTCTTCATCTAGAGCTTGAAATAACCCACTGTACAGCCTTTGTTTAGCCAAGGAGTAGACTAGGTAAGATGCCATATAAAACTTGGAGGTCTTTTAAACATTCATAAACTGATCGTGGAAAAAATCACTGATTATCTTAGTCTAGTAGAATGTGGTCTGTGGGGTATCTTCCTCCTTTCTGCGAAGAATTTTTTCAAAAAAGTAGACCATCCATTCTTGAAAGTACGCAACAATGGGAAGGCTGATTATTCTGCTTAGTAGGGTTACTCGGTCATTATAGTGTTCGTAGAAATCACTGTGAAAGTGTTCTCTAGGAACTTTTATAGTGCTGCCCCTCTTTTCTTTTAACCAATATTGGTTTATAAGCTTTGTGCATCCCATGGGAGCTACATCCCACATTTCCTTGCAATCTTTGATGTCAGGGACCTCCATCTCCCCAAAGGTGGGAATGTGGAAAGTCTTCATTATTTCCTAGGGAGACATGTCAGCTAGGATGTTCCCATATTTGCCTACTATTGTTTGGGTTTTAGCCTGGTATGCTTGTCTACAAGCCATCACTAGTTCAAGAGCGATAAGAACATGTGGGAAACCTATAGCCTTGCATTATTTGTGGTCAGGTTGACCCTAACCCTCTATTTAAATTCATCAATATCAATTTTAATAATGTTGATATTTGTAATCTCCTTCCAATCCGTGATGATCTTTGAATGCAATGGTTCCCCTTGGAATTGGTATTTAATTTGATCCTTGTCTTCTTTACCACAAGGAGCTCTACTTGATTTATTTCCTTTGTCCTTTTCTACAGCTGCCTCCAAGGGCCCTACACCTGGTTCCATATATCTTGCAGACAAAGGTATGATGAGCACAACAAGCATGGTGACATAAATGTTAGCCAAAATCCCTATGGATGGAGTCAAATTAGATAATATATAATCTAAGAAACCAAATATTTACTCCAAAATATTGCTAGTAGCTTACAAAATGGAGTTTGGACAGTCTAGGCCTTAGGAGCTAAACTTCCTTGGCAGGATTGCTATTTTGAAGGGAAAACAAGGCAGGGAAATCTACATGTTTTATCCCATCTTTAGATTAAGATGATTTGAGATGTTCATGGAGAAGAGGGTTCAATTTGGGCATGTGGGTCAAGATTCATTTCGATATTTAAGGTCATTTGGATCATCATTAGGGCACTTAGAACCACAAGGAGGGAAAGCCATTTAGGTTTTGCTGTTTGAGATAGCTTTGATGCAATGAAGTTTTGGGGGTGCAGTTTTAGGATCCAAGACTCATGAAGCTAAGGATAGTGACATAAATTCTTACTTGATTAAATGTTTGGATCAAAAAGTTCAGGAAGCTATGCGGGAATTGCCATTTGGAACAGCGAGCAGCAGGCGGAAGTTCAGTGGGAGTGACTTGGTGGACCAGACCCGACATGGCATTTAGCTTTTGGGTTTTCTTCACTAAGAGTTCTTCCAGTGAGCAGGGTATCGAGATTTGGAGGTCAGAAGGATGAGTTCACTTTTCCCTTTTGCAATGACCGAGATGAGATGGAGTGTTGATAGTGGATGTTCGACAGAGCGGGTGTTGTGAGGGAAAAGGAACTTAGATTTTATTATTTGTTGTTCACAAGACACTGGTGCGCTCGGGACCTAAAGGGTAGAAGGCGATCATTAGATAGCTGTGAGAAATGACAGAGTTACAACAGAGGTCTGTGAATAAAACTTCATGGGCCGGGACTTGGAGGACATCAAGGATGCAATACTTTGTTCTTCTAACTTTAGCAGAAAATGGACACGCTGATTCTGAGGCTCAAATGGATGAGGTTTCCATGCCATTTGGAATGGTAAAAGTTACACGACATCCTGGGAATGGAATCCTACAAGAATGGACCTAAGAAGGATGAATGGAGGCAAAGGGTTTAATTTTGTCAAATTTTAACGGCAATCCGATGAGGGCGATCCAAGATCACGGACCCACAAAGGAACTTCGCTATTTTCAAGTTGTTCTAGTTTGAAGTTTTGTTGAAGATGAAGGGAAGTCTCAGGCCTAAAGGGTGCTCTTGCTCTATAACAAGAACGATGTTGGGGGTCAGAAGTTCCAACTTCACTTTGGGGAGTGATCTGATGGTTTTCTCAGGGTTTCATCACATGGGTTTTTTAGACTTCACCTTTTTCTATCAAATGAATGCATTTTAACTCCATTTTGTTCATTATTTTAATGCGAAATCACTGAAAAACAAAAAATGAGGGTAGAAGGCGAACTCACCACAAGAATCCGATGAAGGGAGCTACTAAATCTACGAGGAATTGATAAACAAAGGCCACTGGCATGACGAGGGCTCTGGATCTCTCTGAACTTCGTCTAAACTCTTCTGACTAACGCTAACACATGAAAATGATAGTTTGACCTAAATATTTATACCCCCAAGTGAATTTAATGCACCCCATAAATGCTTGTATGATAGGCGTGAAGTTGGTGAATTCAAATTTCATGACGGCAGTGGGAGGTTTGGGGCCCGAAGGCCAGAAAGACATGATCCCAAGGCCATCTCAAATTTCAAGAAAAAAAGCACTAGAAAAAGGGGGCCCAAGGTCTAGTGTGTGGAATTCTGGCTAAGGATGGTCATTCAGGAAGGGAAAATGTAGAATGAATTTTTGGGCAGAGAGATTTGGTGAAGAAGACCCGACATGAGTTGAAAGATGTTGGAGGCACACTGGCCATCTAGGACACCAAAATAGGGGCACACAAAATGAGGTAGTGACAAAATGACCTGGCAAGGTGAAGGAAAGAGAGGGTCCCTGTTCTGAACGGGGTGTGTGTGCCAAGGGCACAACAAATGGAAAATTTGTTGGGGAACACTCCTGAGCATTCTAGGGTTAAGTATTCATTCAGGACCCAAAATATCTGGCTTCGTAGACCAAGGGACAACTTTTGAGAGTGAAATAGGAGAACACGATCCGTAGTTGAGTCAATCTACAAAACATCTCAAAAGTGTGTGCATAGTGAATTCATTCCTTCCCTCGAGAACTGTGACAAGTAGTGGATAACCAAATGAGACAAGCTATATAAATCATCCAACACCAAAAGTAACCTGGACATTGCCCCATTGCTAGTTAGGCATCCATAGCCCTAGCAGAGCTGTTGTTTTGACCCCATGAATATTGTTCTATTGCTAGCTGGGCATCCATAGCCCCGATAGAGTTATTTGCACACCCATACGGTTGATTGATTTCAAAATTTTCCTTTTTTCTTTCTTTTAATATTTCTTTTGCACTTTATTTTTCACTCAACCGCATAAGCACTGAAGCCTTCAATGGTTTTGAGAGCCACAGTAGTCACTAGAGAGGACTTGAGATTTTTCACTCACCAGGTTATCATAGCAACTATCATACAACCCTTTGGGAATAGTAAAAGGATTCAACCAAGGATCAAGTTCTAAAACAAAGTTCAAGTCAAGAAATTGTTCCTAGGAAATTATCAGGGACCAATAGTTGAGAATGAATGTTTAGCCAAAGAACACTAAGGACATACAACAAAGCAAACCGTTCATTGAGTGAGCATGACCACCACATCAAGAACGAAGAGCTCCCATCGAAATAAAACAACCAAGAGGCAAGAAAAAGGAACAACACAAAACAATGAAACAAAAGCAAACCAAAAGGCAATCTACTCTAACCTATATACAAGTATTTATAGGGATAGCTCTACATGAGCTCAGACTTGGAAGTAATGCTTCAAATTCTACCTGTTGACAGACAACAAGACGTCTTCTCTAGTAAGTGTTTTTAAGTGGAAAAAATTGTGTCCCAAAATTTTGGCTATCTAAAAGGGGCCAAAGCTTGTCAAATTTGTTATGTCCCCCATTCTTTTCATCGGCCTTGTCCCAACATAAGACTAGATTGGCAATTCTAAAGGCCTTAACTTGGCTCATCGATCAAACCAACATTTGACTATAGATGCCCTGATGTTTGGAAAAATTTTCTAGTGTGTGGGCTCATATTTCTTCTAAGTGTAAGATCTCAACTAATCGAGCTTCTCTATGATCTCCTCCATAAATATCATTGATAAATTGGAGGGTGGGGATTTTTTAGGTGGGTCACAAAGACAGGCTCTAATCCATAAACCAAATGAAATGGGGAATTGCAAAAGGTGGCCTTGTGGTGGGTGTGATCTACCTAGAGGGTCAAATGGAGCTGGGTATGCCAGTCCTTGGGATTCCTATTGAGTAGTTTCTTGATCACAGTTATTAGATTCTTGTTTGTGGATTCTGCAAGGCCATTGCCTTGAGGGTAGTAGTTGGAAGAGAACTTAAGGGCTATCCTATAATTGAAATCCCAACTAGAAAATTTTAATGAAGCAAATACCAATGCACAAGGGAAACCAAAGTGATTTAAAATGAAGCTTTCCAAAAAAATAGTGACTACCTCAGTTGCACATTTCCTACATGCAATTTCTTTTATCCATCTAGTGCAATAATTAAAGGCAGTAAGAATGTACCTGTGTCCTATAGATGATGGAGGGCTTACCAGACCAATGAAATCAAGACTCCATTACGCAAACGATCTCACCTCTAGAACAGTTGCAATGGGACAACATCATTCTTCTCCTTAGTAGTAACTGTCTGGAATGTATGGCATGAAAAAACATGGCTGTGAGTGTCCTTGAAGATTGTTGGTGAATAATATCCTACTCGTAGTATCTAATGGGAAGTAGAAGGGCCAAATCTGTGACTAGTAGCGAATTGTCATGGAATTCCTTCAGGACTTGATTTGCTTTTTCTTCACCAAGGCATCTCAAGTAGATACCTTTGTGATTTCTTTTATATAAAATGGACCCTTGCAACATGTAGCTGCTACTTTTCAGCTAGAGTGCATGCTTCTTAACTCCCTATAAATGGGATGAGAATTTGTAATTTGACAAATAATAGATGATGTCTTCATACCATTTTCTTGGGGAGATGTCTTCGAGTTGGTATTACTGCACAATGAGTTCGGGTCTTGCATCTACTGCTACCTTAATAATTAGTTGGGTGAGAGCTTGTCCTCTCACCAAATTCATGGGTTGGATTTCCATATCATACTCTTGTAGCAATGTGACCCACTTTTCCCTTTGTTCACCCAACTCATTCTGCATAAGAAATGTTTTCATGGCTGGGTCCGGAACTATGATGAACACTTTATTACGTAAGATGTAGTGTCTGAACTTTTTTACTCTCCTAAAAAGGGTGTATGCTTGCTTTTCTACATTGTGGTAATGTAGTTCACCATCTTTTAAAGGGGCACTCATGAAGGTGATTGGATGTTCATTCCCTTCATCATCTTTCTAGGTGAGAATGTTGGCACACGAATGATCTGAAGGAAATGAGTAAATATATAAATGCTTTAGGTAATCCGAAATGACCAACACGAGTGATTCAACAATTGCTTGTTTAATTTCTTCAAATGGATTCTTTGCTTCGGGAGTCCATTCGATCTTGGCATCTTGCTTTAGCATGGTGTTAAGCGGCTTGACAATTTCAGCAAAACCTGTAATAAACTTTCACATGAAGTTAATCTTTCCAAAGGAATATTTTAGCTCTTTCTTGCTACCTAGAAATTGGATTTTCAACAAATATTGAATGCACTCTGAATCAATGGAGATGTCTCATTTTGAGATTACATGCCCCTTCAGTTTCCCTTCAGTAACCCCAAAGATGCATTTCTTCAGATTAAGGGAGACACCAAACTCTCGACACCTCTATAAGACTTTGCATAGATCGGAGACATAATCACCCCATTTCTTTGAAAACACCATCAAGTCATCCATGCAGATGATTATGCACTTACTAATCAAATATTTGAAAGCAATGTCCATAGCACGCTGGAAGGTTGTGTTGGCATTGATGAGCTCAAACAGCATGTGCTTGTAGGAAAAGGTTTGTCACTTGGTAGTGAATGTTGTCTTATGGCGATCTTCATACTACACCATCACTTGGTTATACTCGAAATACCCATCAAGGAAGGACATCATCTATGAACCATTAACAATCTATAGTACTTCATCCAGTGAAGGTATTAGGTAGTTGTCCTTTTTTGAGGCTTTGTTTAGATTACGAAAGTCCTCGCATAACTTGATTTCTCCATTCTTTCTCCTAACTCGGACTAAGTTAGCAACCCACATGGAGTGCCAAATTGGAAAGATAATTCTCACTGAAAGTAGCTTCTACACTTATTTGTAGATAATTGGCTCTAGCAAGGCATTAATAGGGCATTGTCGCTACCGAAAAGGTTTTATGTTAGGTTTGAGAGGGACAGTGTGCATTATGATGGAGGTGTCATAATTTTTCAGATCTTCATAGTTCCATGCAATCAAATCATGATACTTTTGAAGAGCATCAACAATCCCTTTCTTTTCTTCAGCGGTGCACACTTTTCCAATAAAGACGTTCTTGATTTCCTTAGTCGCCCCCAAATTGTGGACGTCACATTGATTGCTGATGAACTCCTTTGCCTGCTGGTCTTGGTCTTTGATTTGATCCACATCAAATATACACTCTAGTTGAACCATGCCTCTAGGAATTGTGTTAGTCTTGAGTTTAATAACTCCTATGTCTAGTTCAGCTTCTTCCGGATTAGCTTCATCTATTATTTGGGCAGTAAAGACATCAAAGCCCATGACGAACTCAAGGATGTGTTTATCATGATTGAATACTTGAAAGTGAGTGATGTTATTTGGAATGGATGGAGTGGATGTCAAATCAACTATGAAGTGTTTCAGATCAAAGAGAGATAGTGGCTATAGAGTGCTGGCTGCTTGAGCCAAAGCATTAGCTATGTAATTCTGAGAGTGAGGGATAAGTTGAATATTGAAAGCGTCTAAACCTTCTAGAAGATCCCAGACTCTACGCATATAATTGGAAAGTCTTCTATTGTGGCATGAATACAACTTTCTAACTTGTTTGACTGCCAACTCAGAGTCACCAAAGACTTATAGCATTTTAACATTTTTCTTTAGGGCCATAAGAAGACCATGCACTAGAGCTTCATACTCGGCTATGCTATTAGTGCAATAAAATTGCAACTTATGGGAAATGAGAAAGGTCTTACCTATCGGGCTAATGAGCTCAAATCTGGACCCAACTCCTTGCTTTTATTTAGATCCATTGAATCAAAGTGTCCAAAACTTGGAAATCTCCTTGACATCGGGCCCTGCTAGGCTTTCACTTTCTTCCAACTTAGCGATCACTTCCTCATCCCTTAGGAAATGTGTTGATTCAACATGATCGACAATAGGTGGCTTTGTTGGCATCCCCTCTGGCGATGCTCTTGGAGGAGCAACTAATTCCTTGACATGTTCAATTGCTGTTTGG
Source organism: Sequoia sempervirens (assembly GCA_007258455.2). Classification (NCBI taxonomy): domain Eukaryota; kingdom Viridiplantae; phylum Streptophyta; class Pinopsida; order Cupressales; family Cupressaceae; genus Sequoia; species Sequoia sempervirens. Next base: position 136,947,390 of record VDFB02256132.1, on the reverse strand, counting down.
CATAGGCAACAATCAAACTCGAAATGGGTAGTGTTGTGAACCCTGCACCATTTTGGTAGCAAGATATCCTGGAAATTCATTCGGGTGCCCAGGATGAGTTGATCCTTTACACACTTATCAATGAATTCTTGGAAACAATTCATTATTCCTAAATCATTATCTTTATTTGATTCTTCATCTGACTTAGATACCAACATCTCTATACTTTGAGGCATCTGAGTGAGGTTAGTTGGAGGGCTACATTGCACTAAAAGTACTTATGCAACAATTCCTTCTCAGGATTCTAATCTTTCTTAATAGGAAAAGGGATAGTAATTTCCTAGGTCTATCTCAAAAAATATCCCCTCGTTGAGATTTTTATACTCCGTTCTCATGTACTTCATACGAGGCTCTCGATCTATACAAATATAATTAGGTAGCCTTTTCCATGGAAACCACATATGGGAATGATCTTTTGTAGCATATCCATTTAGCGTTTTGGTGAAGTTTCATCCAAGGATGAATCTGTAGGTATCAGGGATGTCTACCACTTGTATGTCAATGACTTGTTGTATCCATGTATCAACAACAATCTGCATCGGGATCTAGTTCATTTCTCCCACAATGTTGATCTCTATTTTGTCGAGCTGGGTTACTTTCCTTCTTGAATGTGTGGGAGTAATTCCAAGAGCTTTGCACACTGCGAGGGGCATAACATTAGTGGATGCTCCTGAATTAAGTAGGAAGTGCAAATTATTCCCAAATATTTGAATAGTAGTGAGTAAGGGTGGTGTTTCTAACTTCCCTTGAAAGAGGCCCTTGGGCGTATCTACTTGGGCTACTTGAGCCTTGTTCTTATCACCAGTTCTATCCCTAGTTTTCCTAGAGGGTTGATCCTTGGAATTTTGTTTGCTATTTTGGTTGGATTATTTGGCTGGTTTTTTACCCATAAATTGATTTAAGGGAACATCCTTCCCTTTCCCTATGATATCTTGGATTACAGGCTCCTGCGTGGGTTCTTCAAAGGTGACCCTCTTGGTCGGTACTTTGTGAGTTGCCTTAGAGGATGGGGTTCCATTGATTACCTTGAAGAAGGCATGCCTCACAATAGGGACTTTGAGTAATTCTAAGATGGATAGGCTGATTTTAACCTTTTTAAACTCCTTAGCAACATACTCACCCATTTGTTCAATTTCAAATTCAAAGGCTCTACCTATGGTGGAGCTAGAGGGTTGGGTTTGTGTTTGATATGATTGATTTTGGGGTTGCCATTGAGCATGGTTTTGTAGTTGATTATGAGGCTAATTTGATGACCTATCCTTGCTAAAATATTGAATGGGCATGTGGGGAAAATTTAGATTGTTGCTAGCATTTGGATCTGGTGGTGTAGTGAAGTAATTAGGCAGGGTGGATTTAGTGAAGGGTTTTGCTGCTTGCCTATTCCTTAAATAATAAGGGGTTGCTCTTTGATAGAACATATGTACTTCATCCTCATGGGATTCTTCATCATCTAAAGGGCCATTATCTATTGAATCAAATAGAAGGGACAAGGTTTCTTTGCTACTTACCTCTTGCACTTCTTCATTTTTTGTCGGGGTAGCCTTGGTCTAAGGCTTGTTACAACCACTTTGTGGGAATGGGGCCTGGTTAACCACAAGCACTGAAGAATCATACGAATTAGAGGGGACAATGTCCCTACAATTCACACTATCCACTATGTTTTGAACTTCTACTTGAAATATTTTAGCTGCTATTTAGAATTTAGGGCAATCCAATTCAGAGTGTCTACTTGTCTTGTGAATTCGACACCATCTGAAAAGAGTTGCTTCAGCTAGATATACACCACTAGTTGTCTTTTCATTACTGGTAGGCTAGTTGAGAGGGGTAGGAACACCTCCATTATTAGGCCTTGTGTTCCACATTTGGCTTTGCCTCTGGGAAGGTCTCCTCTCAAAGTTCTGATTTGAATTCTACCTGAAAGAGGTACTGGATTGTCAGTCTTCTCTGTTATCTTGATTGTCCCTATTATCTCTGTGGAGATTAGCTTGAATGTTGTGTTGGAAGGCCTATAGTTGGTTATTTCAATTTCTTAGGTGCATCATCTTAGTAGACATCTTTCTGATCATTTGCATTAACTCATCTAATTGATCTTTCTCTGTATTGTTAGGTTGCGTCACCTAATTTTGTAGGAAAACTGGCAGGGCAGTAGGCTAGTTTTGCTACGCAAGAGGAAATTCCAGTGCAAGAAAGTATAAGGGCACTTGAGGCTACTACTGATATGCTTGCTATTGTGGGGGAACCTGGGGGTATGTTTGTTTTTGTTGGGGCTACAGATATGTGGGCGTAGGAGGTGCCTAGTTCAAAGGCTATCCAGGATGAGGGATGATGGGCAGTTGTGGCACCTGGTTCATAAGGGGTGTATGTTGCTGCAATGCTTGATTAAGCCCTTGAACTTGCATTGGGTGAGCGATCTACCCCAAATAGGGTAGTGGGACAAAGATGTTTAGACCTAGATCCATGCTAGCTATGATTTCTTTAGCATAAGTGTCAACCAATCTCATGAGAGGTGGTCAAATCCTTTTCACGAAAGTAGTAGTAAGATTATCTAGTGCTGCGTAATAGACAAGAAAAATAGTTTCATCATTGAGCATGTAAGGAGCTTGCAACCTCAAGTATGATCGATGGAACCAGTCATTGAAGGAGCTGATCGACTCATTGATCTCTCTTTGAATTGTGGTGAACTGATGATATAACTCTAAAGGGTTGATCAAAATCTTATATTTCTACAAGAAGGCATTCATCAACAAATCCCAAGATGTGATAGAACTAGTGGGAAAGTTGACGTACCAATAAAAGGATTCTTCTCCTAAAGAGTAAGGGAAAATTCTACATACCACATCCTCTTGATCAATCTGCACGTCTTTCAACATTGTTTAAAATATCTTGATATGTTCTTCAATAGTCCTTTGTGGATCTTGCAGATTGAACTTCAAGAAAAAATTCTCTAGATTCTTGGGCATGTAATGATAAACATTGAAGTGTAATGGAGATGGGTTGTTCCCAAGCCAAGCCATGATGAGAGGAAAAGGTGGTATTTGATGTTGGAAAATGTTTTGGGACTACCTAGGGGAAACAACCACTTGGACTGCAGTTTGGACTTGAGGGGTCAGGAGAGAGGTAACTCCCTAGCTACTGGAAGGATGAGGCTCAAAGGCAGTTTGGAACAACTGAGCGGATGATGGATGAAAGGTGAAGGAAGGTGAAGGTGGAAGGGAAGTGGAAGAGAAAGAGAAAGAGAAAGAGGCAAAGTCCCCTCCCTTAGTTTTTTTAGCCCTTATGGGGGGATGCAACTCTTGAAGTTCTCCTTTATTTGGTGTTGATCTTAGAATTCTCTAAAATATTTTAGGGGAAAATGATCCAATTCAATCCAGATTAACCTCATCCTCCTTCTAGCACCAGTTTTGTTGATGTAGTGTTTTGCACACTTTCTCAACACAAGTAGTGCATAGATACACTACCTCTCTTGAAAGGAAACTTCCAACAACAAGTTGCTAAAAATTACCCCAAGGTCTCTCAGGTGTTAGATCATGAGTTGCATGGAATTCCTCAATTGATATTTGATGTGATTTTGCTAGTAATCATGGGGAAGACTTACGAAGATAGATAGAATGAAATGGATATTTGGAGATTGAAATTTCTAGGATGGAAGTTGATGTGCACTTGGCTACAGGTTCAAACAATAGTCTGAAACTCCAATGTTTTCCTTAAGTTTTGGCTTTACAATGTGTAATGAACCTTAGCATAGGTTATTTATAAAAAAAAGAAAAAGGGGCAAGAATAGAAAAGGCTCTTGGATATGAAACTAACCCTGAAAAATGATCATGGAGGTTTCCATTGTGGACAACTTCCTTAAAACATAATCACTTAACACAAAAATTCACAGTGTTATGAAATTTGTGCTATCTTCTAAGGTTTGGAAGTGTTTTAGCATTCATCCACCATACACATGCATGAATAAAGACAAAAGGTTTAAGAAAGCTTTGAATTTAAGTCCAGACTAACTTTACACAACCATCTACTAGCAACAAACAACCAAAAGTATGGACTAGGAAGACATCTACATAGTAGAAATCTTCATAGCTACGGAACAACGTTACCAAATCTATCAAACCAAACTACAACTAACTAAAATAGCAATGTGAATCCAACTAAATTTTCTAACTACTGAAGATGAATCATGAAACATGCAAAGAAACTCAGAAATTCATCAAAGTCAATGTATTTCTATTAAAATTTCTACAGCATGTCATTACAACAACTCAATTCTCTCTTGAAAATGAGAGGAGACCCCCTATTTATAGTGTCCAAAAAGTAGAATGAATGGCCAAGATTAATTTTCATTGTGTGGCCAAGATTCATTACAAATTAGGATTCCACCTACCCCCCAAATATATTACATTTTTAAAATACATTTTGTTCTTATCCCTATTTTGTCTTTTGTGGAAACACTATATCATTTTGTCTTTTAGCTAATTGCCTTTTGTTGCAACTATTCCTTAAGGAATTTATCACCAATAATAGGGTTTCCTTCCTATTTCTTCAATGCAGTATACTCTATAAACTTTAGAATTAGAAGCTAGAGCTTATCAACTTCTATGATCTCAGAGCACAAAATTTGATAACAACATTCTTTGGATTGGTCGGTGAGCTTTTCCCAATCTTCATCATATTTAACAGTATGGTCTCTGAATAGTTCTGACTGGGTGAAGGCTTGGACCGAAAAACTTAGGAAATCAGTGGTGATTTCATTAGACATCCCATCCTCCATCTTCTTCTAGAAGTGGGGCTTTATCTTCTCTAGATTGATTTTCATGATAGGCATATCATATCCAGTCATTACCTTCAAGTACTGAAGGAAATCTACCCTAACTTCCTTAGCCCACTCGATGTATGGATCCACCTTGTCAAGTACTTGCTCCAACCTTTCCTTTTAGTTTTCAAAGTCCCACTTTGATACATCCATCAATTAATGGTCATCCTTCTTGAATGCAAGCTCCTTTTCCCAAGTCACACTTGGCAGTTTGAGAATAGCCTCAATCTTCAGGTAAGTGGACTCATATCTCTTCGGGAAGTCAGTGCTGAATTTCCTTGTACCCTCAAGAGACTTCAGTGGATCCAATAACTTGTTTGTTGTTCTAACAACATGATTGATGCCTATGTTTCATATGGACAAGACCTGTTGCAACCAACTCTTCGCGGTGTTATCCAAGTTATTTCTCTTTTCGAGCTTGTCTATTTGTTCCTTGGACAGTAACTAGGGTGGAGCCGAAGATGCGGTAGGAACTTCCTCTATTGAGTAACACTACTAGATGTAGGCTGTTAGATCAACCACCTATTCTTTGAGCTCTTCTTTCAAAATATTATCTTGTTGTATCAAATGCACCACCGTGGTGAAGGACTCCTGAAGGTGCTCCACTTTATGATATCTAGTAGCTATTCCTAAATCAATAGTGGAGACATTATAACTTATCCCCTCTTCACCCACCACTAGCATAGCTATTTGCACAGTCCTTGATCTAGAAGCATCCATTGTCACCTTGGATCTAACCTTGGGATTTTTCTCTTTTCTGGTACTAACTTATGCTTGGGCTAGGATAACCTCCAATCTCACTCTTGGATCACTTGGGGTGGGAGCCTTCTTCTCAAGCCACTTTTCTAGCCATTTGGGCATCTGAGCTTTCTCTTTGGGTGATTCACGTCCACCCTCCCCTTCATCCCTTTGGATTTTGACCTCTTTATCTCTAGGAGCTTCTTTCTCCATTTTAGTGCCTTCTCCTTCTTCCTCATCAGAGTCTTGTGTGAACACTAGGTGTTTGATTGGGGACTTGGTGGACAGGAATTCTTTAGGAATTTTTCCCCTCTCAACCTCTTCTTCCTCCTTCACTTCATTTTCTTTAGCATGCTCATCTTTGTGCTTGTGTTCTTTAGGTTGTTCTATTTCAAAGTTCTTGTCGATTTGGAGCTCTCTCTCAGTTTTATTTTCTTCTTTATCCTTTTCTTCCTCACGTGGAGGTGGCAGATCTTTACATTCTTCCTGCCCTCCTGAGGGAGGTACCTCTTCATCATGTTCAAGGCCTTCATCATGTTTTTCACCTATTGGCAGTTCCATATTTTCTTCCATCTTGTCATCTTCTCACCCTTCTTCCTCAAAAGGTGGTCTTTCAATTTCCTCCCTAAAGTCCTTTAGTTATCAAGCCAACTCTTCTTCAAAGTCAAGACTGAAATTTTTTACAATAAAATTGGTGCTGGCATCCTCTTCTTCTTCCCCGCTTCCAAAGGATCCCATTTCTTCTCCCTCATGAATCATTTTTTCAATTTGTAAGTGCTAGTATTCTAGATATTCGTGGTACTCATCCACTTCCTCCTAGAATGCTTTCATGGCCTCCCTCTCTTGCCATTCTAGTTCCTCATATATCTACATTATGGTTTCCATTTTTGGTAGTTCTGTTGGAGGATTTGAGTTGGGGACACTGGTAAGAACCTGTGCTAAGGCAGCTTGGATGCTAGGGTCCATAAACACTTGGGAGATCTCAAAGGGGACATTTTGTAGATGCTACGAGAATGCCTTTGGTAGTGAGAGTATTGGCATTGGCATGGTTGTTGTTGTTAGTGAAAGCAATGTGGTTGGAGACATAGAAGTAGAAGAGAGCGGAGAGGTGGTGGTGGAGGAAGAATCAATCATGACTATTAGCCTAGCTCGTGAAGAAGAAGCAAGGTGAACCAAAATTTCCACTACAGGTGGGGAGGTAGCTAACATGGCTTGAGACATAGGGGAGGGGTAGGAGGAAGGGATATAGCTAGTGGAGACTTTAGTTGATATGTTTCTATTTCTTCTCCTTTGTGGAGTGTGTCCTCTTGAATACCAGGCATTGTAGTAGTATTGCTTAACTTTTTATGCTTCTTGGAAGGTTCACCTTCCGAAGACTTTCTTGCATACACCTTTGGGTTATGCTATTGCTCCTCAATATATTTTCTTTTCCTTGATCTCATTAGTGGAGGGGATTTGGATGTTTCTCCTATTGAAATGGTAGCTGCCCTATTGTCTATTGCACTGGGCACACTCTCGAGCCCCTCATAGGTCAATATAACTCCTTGTTGCTTCAATTGGGCCACTTGCACATTGACCCATTCTCTTGTATGAGCTTCGATTGGATTGGTTATGATATCAAGGTCGTTGACCTCTTGCTCATCTCAATCTATCAGTGGCAATGACAAGTTAGTGACTGCATTATACCTAGGATCCATAATTGTGCTCTCATCTTCTTCAACCTGATCGGGCACAGGGAATAAGTTCACCTTTTTCACAAAATAGGTAGTCATTCACATGTAATGCCTCATGCACACCTCCTTATCATCTTGACAGTTTTCCCATAAATCTTCAACATGATGCAGATGGGCATACTTGGGTCCAAGTTCCTTCTTTATATTCCCATATGGGTCCATTCATGGATGGGAGGTATGCATCCGAAAATGGTACTCAATCAGCTCCTTCTCTAAATTACCTGCACACTAAGAGGTTTGCAACTTATACATTCCTTGGCCAAAAGAAAGGGGGTAAGGGATCCTTTCCAAATGTTTGCTGCTAAGAAGGGTATGTGCATGCCGCAGCTGCCCAAAGAGTTCCAACAATATAATCTGGTCATTAGGATACAATTGTAGCTTTTTTGGCCTTTATGTGTTTCCTTGAGCATAGATGTACGTGAACTCGGGATATTATATGAATAAAAAGGCATATTGTTTGAGGAAAGCGTGAGCACTATGAGAGACTTTCCTTTCCAAATCACCTCCAAACAACCTGATAATATGACCTATGAAAGCATCATTCACCTTGCAATAATCCTTCTTGATGTTTCTGAACTGCAATTGAGTGTACCTACCTTAAATTTTTAATGCCCCACCAGATTCTTCATCTCGAGCCTAGAATAACCAGCTGTACTGCCTCTGTTCAACCAAGGAGTAGACTCGGTAAGATGTCATACAAAACTTGGAGGTATTTTAAACATTCATAAACTACTCATGGAAACAATCACTGATGATCTCACCTCAGTAGAATGTGGTCTGAGGGGTATCTTCCTCCTTTCCATGAAGAATTTTCTCAACAACGTAGACCATGCATTCTTGAAATTACACAGTAGTGGGAAGGCCCATTATTCTACTCAGTAGGGTTACTAGGTCATTATAGTCTTCATAGAAATCACTATGGAAGAGTTCTTGGGGAAATTTTGTAGCGCTACCCCTCTTTTCTTTGAACCAATATTGGTTTATAAGCTTCTTTCATCCCATTGGATCTGCATCCCACATTGACTTGCAATATTTTATGGTAGGTACCTCCATCTCCCTAAAGGTGGGAATGTGGAAAGTCTTCGTTATTGCCTCGGGATACATGTCAGCTTGGATTTTCCCATCTCTATCTACTATTGTCTGGTTTTGGGATGGTATGCTTGTCTGCAAGCCATCACTAGTTCAAGAGTGATAAGAGAAAGTAGGAAATCTACAGCCTTGGAAATTCTACGTCCTCTGATTAGCTTTGCATTTTCTATGGTCGGGTTGACCCTGACCCTCTATTTAAATTCATCAATATCAATGTGCCTAATGTTGGTATCTGTAATCTCCTTCCAATCCATGATGATCCTTGAATGCAATAGTTCCCCTTGCAATTGGTATTTCATTTGATCCTTGTCTTCTTTACTGTGAGGATCTCTACTTTATTTCTTTCCTTTGTCCTTTTTTGTGGCTGCCCTCAAGGGTCCTACACATGGTTTTATATATCCTACTGACAAAGGCATGATGTGCACAATTAAGCATGGCGACATAAATGTTAGCCAAAATCCCTATGGATGGTGTCAGATTGGATAATATATCATCCAAGAAATCAAACATTTACTCCAAAATGTTGCTAGTAGCTTACTAAAAGGAGTTTGGATAGTCCAGGCCTCAGGGGTCAGACTTCCCTGGTAGGATTGTTATTTTGAAGGGAAAACAAGGCAGGGAAATTCACATGTTTTCTCCCGTCTTTAGATTAAGATGATTTGAGATGTTCATGGAGAAGAGTGTTCAATTTGGGTACATGGGTCAAGATTCGTTTCTAGATTTAAGGTCATTTGGATCATCATTAAGGCACTTGGAACCACAAAGAGGGAAAGTCATTTGGGTTTTACTGTTTGAGATGAATTTGATGCAACAGAGTTCTAGGATCTAGGACCTACGAGGCTGAAGGACAATGATATAAATCCTTACACAATTAAATGTTTGGATCAAAAGGGTTGACAAGCTATGTGGAATTTACCATTTGGAAAAGTGTGCAGTGGGTGGAAGTCTGGTGGGAGCAACCCAACAGACTGGACCTGGCATGGCATTTGGCTTTCAGGTTTTCTTCACGAGGAGTTGTGCCAACGAGCAGGGTATCAGGCTTTGGAGGTTAGAAGGACGAGCTTGATTTTCCCTTTTGTGATGACCGAGATGAGATGGAGTCTTGATGACAGAAGTTTGACAGAGTGGGTTCGGTGAGGGCAAAGGCACTTAGATTTTATCATTTTTTGTTCATGCAACATTGGGGCGCTCGGGACCTAGAGGGTGGAAGGCAGTAATTAGATAGCCGTGAGAAATGATAGAGTTGCAACAAAGGTCCATGGATGAAACTCCATGGGCCGAGACCTAGAGGACAAACTAGTGGGCTGCAATTTGAAAAAAATAAGTCCCCAACAAAGTCACAAATTTGCTGGTGTTTCCAACTAATTTCCCAAATTCACCTAAGAATGAGCCAAATTCTATCAATAGGAATTTGGATTAGTGGCCAATGAATGATATCTTAATAAAATATTAAATGATCTCCTACACTTCAGGATCTACAACACCTAGGGGGTGACCCTTTGTAATATTTAAATGATTTACAATAATATTGATTAATATTACTAAAATGTAAATTTACTCCTAATACACTTTAACCAAAATACATGTGTAATGACTGCCAAAACACCCTAGAGAATCTAACCAACTAACTAAGAAAATAGAGATAGTTTTTAAAAAAAGAACAATTACAACACATACATAACTACACATGATATAATCATAAATACACAAGTGTAATTAACCCACATCACATAAATTAACATCCAATATATTTACATTCTCTAGGGTATCCTAACATCATTACTTAATTTAACAAGATATAAATAATATTTATTCACTCTACCTCATAATTCCTTCATTATTTCTAACATCCATTTCAACTAAGACACATAGGAAGATAACCATATAACTACATTATTACACATACATGAATCTCCACTATTAACATATCCCAAAGTTCACATTATCATTTAATCAAGAATCCAAATCATACCAATTCTAGGATTATATTAATACACCAAATCCAAATGTTCCTAATCATTATTTCTAACAATTAGATAACACCATTGATTCTAAACATAAACAATTCCCTTCTTACTAAGACATGTACATAATCATCTAACATATTATATAATCTCCTATCTCAAAGATCACAAATAAGATCATTACAAGAATCTATGTTTCACTTCTACAATGAATCATAATCTATATCTACAAGAACAATCATCCTATTTACATCTCAACTTTCTCAGGGAAATCACCCACTATACATCTTCTATTTCCATAATTAATCATAATCCCTAATTACAAGATAGATATCTAAATACATGATACAATGGAGTCTCTCAACCAAGAGCATATAACATATCAACTCCAAGAATCTAAGCATAAGATGAAGAGATAAAGAATTCTTCATCACTCACATGAACATCCAACGATGAGAGAATCCTAATGGAAGAAGGCATCAAACCACCTGACCATGTGAAACCAAAAATTTCCACCCCTTGTGCTACGGAGAATGGTATAAGGTCCCACACACACTCTAAACCTAGGATGACACCTAACATCCAAGGAACATAACAAAAGACTAACTCTCAACAAGACCAACACCAAGAAATGAATAAAATACTCAACAAGGATCAACCATAAATCATTAAAAACCCACCAGAGGCAACCATCAAATCAAGACTAAGGTAGTAGGACACATGCAAGGAAAGAGTGTCATCACATGCTATCAACAAGGGTTTCCCTAGTGGGTAGACTTTGACATCCATCTCTATGGTTTTCTTGGCAATCTCTCTTAAACTCGGTACCGAAGTGATACCCATGCGAAACTATCTTAACCTTTCATGAAGACAAGGGATCATAGTCTTGCCATTCCAGGCCTTCCCAATCTCATCTAGTGCCTGTACTACCACGCTTGGCCATGAGTGGGCCATCACAAATTATCTTGTTAATGTGTAAAGCACAACCCAAAATTTATATTAATGTTATCACTTTATTAAAGAAAACTTCTAATGAGATTCCCTCATAGACACTTGTGCTCCCTGACACCCACTTGGAAGCCACTCCCCCTAACATGTTCCTAAACCTAGGGTAAAGCATCAATACAATAAATACACATAGAATCTCAAGAATCTCAAGGATCACTTAAAACAACCATTTAAAGGTTCCAAAATCTAAAATGGTGCATATTCCAATATCCACATGATACAATAATACCATATCATGGAACTAATATCTCAACAATGTAATTCATCCAAAATGAGATTCCAATTATCAAATATCAAGGCATAGCCAAAAGATGATTCCTAGCAAATCATTATGCACAACATAGCCAATATAAGGATTTCAATAATCACTATAAATATATCAACCTCTCCCATAACCGCATAATTCAATCAAATAATCAACATTTTAAAATCATAAGAATTGAAAGATGGGAGAACAACGCAGGGAATCATTGAGACAATCAAATACAAGCCTCCGGTGAAAGTAAAAATTCAAAAACTCATCATAGAAAATCAATTGAGACAAATAAACATCAGAACAATGCATTTACATAGAACAATGGTGCTTATACAACATTATGTAGTGCATTTACCAAATACTTTGACAACTTTGACAAATAGTATAGCACATACAACACCTAAAATGGTGCATTTGACATATAAAATGGCACATTTAACACAAACACTAGCAGATATAACACGAAATCTAGCGCATATAATACAAACTCTGGCACAAATAATACACAAAATGGTACAAACACAAAACAAACTGGCACATATAACCAAATGAGTAGCACATATAATTACTAATTAGCACATTTGACTCAAAGATAAAAAACAACCCAAACACAAGATAAAATTTTATGATTATGTCTAGAAAAAACTATGAACAAAAATTTGACTTAACATAATGAAAATTAAAGCGTTAAAAGAATAATATCAAGGAAACGACACAAGATAAGAACACTAAATTCCAAAGACTACCATGCGACGACTTAAGACATAAATTCATCGTAGACTCCACATATTGAAAACCATCACAAAGATAAAAACATACGGGGATCAAAAATATTGAGTAATTCTTTCTTGGGTAAATCAACATAGTCTTCATTCTACAATGAGATAAGGTAAAAATAATACTAAATTATGTTTCCTCTATGACAGAACCGAAAGCCAATCACAACAAATGCATCCCATAGGCCAAATTTCCATCAACCAAAATAATGGAACTTTAAATATAATTTGCACAATATTCATAGATATACATTTACACACACACATCAAACAATCTTGCACTGAAAATATTTTCCTTTCAAAATAAAACACATAAATCAATTGGATTAAAACCACCAACTTGGAAAGTTGAACTAATGGTTAAAGAAATTCGAAGAAGACTCTGAAGACACCAACCAAACCCAAGTCCAACAACAAAGAAAATTCAAAAGCTAAGCTTCAATCCTCCAATGTATGCGAAAAATCCATTCTAGAATCAAATTTAGAAATCCAATAATTTTTCCAACCAAAAGAACCCTCCAGGCATAATAAAAAAATCCATATTTAAAACTGGTCTCCTAAAACCATACATCATCACAACCAACCAAAAATAATAAAATTAATAAATAACTTTACCAACCATCTCAAAAATTGAGGAAAAATATTGTAAAATAATATTAATCTCCAAATTACAACTCCCAAAGCCAATAATAAAATGGAGTAAGTAAAATAAATGAATAAAAAATTAAATAATATTATCTTACAAAGAAAACTCCCATAAAGGTCAATCATAACAAGGGGTAAGTAACTAAATAATTAATAACCAAATAAATAGATAAACAATAAAGCAAATAATTAAATAATCAAAACAATAAATAATTAAATAAACAATAAATAAATAATAAAAAATAAACAATAAATAAAATAAACCAAGAATAAGTAAACAATAAATAAATCAATCAGTAGATAAATAAATAATAAATAAAACAATAAAACAATAAATAGATAAATAGTAAACAATAAATAAATAATAATAAATACTAAACAATAACTAAATAAATAAATAAAACCATAAATAAATAAATGGACAAATAAGCATAAATACTTAACCAATATAATTCCATCAAATAATCATTAATTAATTTCAACCTCCCAAAAGAAATATATATTTATATTTATTCGTACCTACCTTCATTTAATAATTTACACTAATGAGCTATATATAATAATTAATTTCGACAACTCCAAATAACTAATAAAATAAATAATCAAATTCCTACATAATCATAAATGCTCCAATAATATAATATAAAATTAATACCATTAATATCTCCCACATACATATAAAATATAATAAATAAATAATCTTTTATGCATAATTATAAATGCCAAATATTATAATCCACGAAATAATATTAATACGATAAAATATAAGACTTGCAATCTTCCCACATGAATAACTAATTACTCATGCACAAAAAATAGGCATAATGATATATATACCATCACCTCAATCATAGGTCAACAATCAAAATAGGACCACAAAAGAACCCAAGAAGACAACTAAGGCTTAAACACTTAAACTGTCAAGACAGTAACTAAGCCTAGATTGTGATAAGACCTTATGCCATCTCCGATCAACTTGCGATTGGGATTAGAGACACACTCAGACTTGTAAAGATAGGTGAAGTTGATGTCTAGTACCTGCATCCTATGAAACACCACATGTCTATACAATAACATATACACTTGCATATATCATAGATAGTCAAAATGGTGAAAGGGAGTTGCGATATCACACCTTGGTCATCAATGAGCAGTATAACATCGTCCCTTTCATGTCCATAGTAGGAATATAATCATGACAACCATAACATCATCAGTGACCTTAACATATCCAATATGAGCATAAAGTAGGGTTAGCACATAACATGATATCATCATCTTCATAAAACCATAATGTATCAACTATCAATATGAAATGTATAACACAAGAGAAATCATTATAAAAAATAAACATGAACCAGATGTCATAAATAACAAAATAATCACAGAGCTAATCGTAAACCTAACTTCAATAATTAAACCAAAGCATAGAGTCAGCATCGCTGTAGCAATCATAATTAATCCACTAATGTCAAAGAGAATAACAATTTAAAGAATGAAACAAGAGGCATCAAGAACATGAACAAGTCAATAAGCATCTATCACATCCTATCATAAAGTATAAATTAGGGAGGGGCATTACAACATGTATTTAACTTCAAATTAGCCCAATTCATAGTTATTTAATATTTTCATGCACAATTGGGAGTGAATTCTAACCTACACCTTCTCCTATGAACAAAAAATGGAAATAGATCAACAATGATTGAAATGATATTTTAAATTCACTCAAGATTTCCAAGGTTCAGTGCCCAATCTATGCAGCAGAGTCATAACTTCATTTAATGTAAAAATTTCCATGAAGTCTTAATTACTCAGCCACATAAATCCCATACAATGATGCTTACTAAGCCACATAAATCTCATACAATGATGCTTGACACCAATGTAAATTAGTAGATTACTTCAAATTCTTCTTAATGATCACTAAATGTGCTTTCTATTTTGCTGAAACAAATTCACAAAATTTAATCCTTCCCTTGGAAAGAAGTTTTCAACATATCTCAAATCTACAATGCAATTTGCAAAGACAAATAGCTCTATCCTTGATAGAAACCATTCATAAAAAATTAAAAAAAACACAATTAGGAGACAATTCAAAGTAATCTTTATTCATCCATTGCTTCAAAGTAGCTAGTACATTCATGAAAAGTTTAGATTACACTTCAAAATGATATTCTATTACTCAGACTATTCTACCTACCCCATTACAAAATTTGGAATCTTAGAACCCTTTGCAATTGGCCTTGAATTCCCTTTTATAGAAGAGAAGGGAGCAAAACAAGCTTTAGGCCAATTGTTGGCATGTCAAAATCTAATTTTCCTATATGAGACTATGCTAAGTACCTTTTATTACATCATATAAGACAATAGCTATTAGCATTCCAAGAGAAGGACAATGCAAATATAACTACCCTTTATGAAATTGCCGTTACAAAAATGGTTGATGTGACATGATGATGTGTGCATTATTGGATGATTGCTTCAAATGATGATGAAGTGGAAAATGCATAAACTGAAAGGAGAGAAATAAATAGTGATTGAAAACAAGTCTTATAATATGACCAGGGCACTAAATGATGTGTGACCATAATACTTGTACTTCTAACATAATCAACTACTTTTAATCATTGTAGGATAGTCGAGATCTGATGATCTGGAAAGGCTCCCATTATGTGGTTGGTTTATTCTTGAAACCTAGTCTATCCCTCCTACCATAGTATTTTTATCTTTATTTTTCCTTCATAGTGTAGTACTTTTGATACCACTTTGCAATTGCAAAGTTAGTTGGCCACTTGAATCTCTATACTTTCTATACTTTATTTGAGCTTTCCTTGCATTTATTATCACTGACATTCTTGGCCTTTGTTATGAACCTACCAAATCTCAGGTCTACTATGATGATTTTGTCAAGCATTGTGTAATGTATTGGTAGTTGCAACTTCTTACCATCATCAATATTTTGCAAGGCAATGGGGACCGTGTCTTTAAACACATTTATCCACTGTTGTAGAGTCTTCATGCTTCCATCCCCCAGCAATATATCAAGTTTAGTCTAGTGTCTAGACTCATTAAATGAATCATTTTTCTCCTTTATTTCTTTCTACTTTGTTTCAAGAAATGGGAGTTCTTTCACCACCATTGTCACCATCTTGCATGTTTTGAGGATAGGAGGAGCATTGGGAAGATTTTGAGTGGCCATTTCCAAATCATTCACAGTTCTAATCTATGGTTTCCACCTCTCTTAGAAAGGCTTCAAAATTGCTACAGAGCTTTGGCATTGTTGTACAGCGTTTGCAAGGGTTTGATAAGAATTATATACATCAGTTAATTTATTCAAAATTCCTTGCAATAGGTGTTCTATGGTCCATACCATTACCTGCACAAAATATTTTATTTTATTTTTATCTCTGCTTCAATGAACATTTTCTCTCTACTCTTAGTCATCTGCCCCAAATCGCTATTCTCATCCCTAAGTTTCTTAATTTCATATGGGGAGATGGGAACAATTTCATCTTTCTCAATGAATTCTTTTTGATCTTGTTGAGTTTGAGGAGAATGAGGCTGGTGCTCAATCACCAAAGTAGAAGAGGATGCCTTTGATTCTTTGTTGGCCAAATCCTTCTTAAATCTAATATTGTTGAATTCTTTGACAAATGCAAGATCTTCCTACTTTATTATTTGGTCAAGCATAAAAATATCTTTTAGGTCCCAATCTAGGATTAGTAACATTTTTCTCTCTTTTTAATCATTCTTCTAGGTTCATCAAGAGTAATATCAATGTTTTTTGGGTCAAAATTTGTTGCCTCTCCATAGATAACTCTTTCAATTTCACCTGTAGTAAAAAAATCTTGAAGTTTTGATAAAATCATGATGAAAAATGAATTGCAGAGTAGCAATCATTCTTTCATCCTCTACCTCCTCCACTAGAATTACATTTGGAATAAGAGCTCTATTAGTATCTGTGTGTATGAAAAATGTATCAATGTATAAATGAATTCAAACACATATCAATAAAACATTAAATCAAAGAAGCTGAAGAGAAAACAAAACAAACAAACTGTAAATGGCAGCTTCCTCGAAATCATCTTATTTCTCTCTATCTCCAGCGTTTTGTTGTTTCTAGTTGCTCTCAGATTCAACAAATCAAGCTCAACAAAATGGACAACTGAAGAACGAGATGTAAATAAAAATGCATATTATGCGCAATATAAGACTATGCTAAGATGAAAATATTGCTGTGATGCTAAAAGGATGTGAGTGCATAAACTAACTGTGCATATGTTTGTGTGTTCTTCATGTGTATGCGTGTAACCAAAGCTTGGATTTGCACCAGCATTTATAGAGTCTTTTAAAGGATTCGATTGGCTGATTTGATTAACAACCCAGATTAAGCTTGTTAGAATGGACGGTGGAAGATTTTCGTAAGTTTGAGAGGGAAATAGAAGGTTTCCCTTTTCCTTCAATTTTCGTCATTGAGATCCGAAGGGAATTTGCCGTTTTGAAGAATAAGTTTAGAATGAGTTTACAATTAAATTAAATAAATTTATTTAATTTGTAAGTGAAGATGGATATAGAAACTCGCATAATTAAATAAATTATATTTAATTATGTTTTAGAAGTGAAATTAGAGTGTAATTAAATATTTTAAAAATATTTAATTATTTGTGGAGTGAGAAGAAAATATTAAATTAAATATTTAATATTTAATTTAATTATGGGATGAAGAGAATATTCCATTTTTGAATTTAAATATTCAACTTTTAGAATAATATGATAATCAAATATAAATAAATTATGAAAATTTATTTAATTTAATTAAGTGGAATGTGGAAGGTGGTAATTAATTAAATAAAGTTATTTATTTAATTAATGTAGAAGAATCATAAGAATGAACATTATAAATAAATAATTAAATTTATTTATATGTAGATGACTTTAGGAGAATTAATTAAATAAATTATATTTAATTAATTAACCAGCTTAATCAGGACCATTTTTAGACATATACAGTATCCATAGGCTCTTATGTATCTTCCTATTCATGAATCATGTCATGTGGAGGTGAAAGGAAAGGTTGAAACATATCTTCTTCATCATCACCAATTTTTACAATTTGAATTTAGTCAACCCTATCCCTTTCAAGGGGATGATCCATTAGAGGACCTGTTGGAGTACAATAAACATTGAGAGGGGGGTGAATCAGTGTTGATAATTTTTTTTTCTTTTTTTAAATTCTTTTTCAAATTTGACTTATTTGCATAATATGAAGCAAATGGAATAGACAACAGAATAAACAAAACATACACAAGAATATGGCACAATGATATGTCTTGAGTGGAAACCCTCTTGGGGAATAAAACCACCCAAAATTGTGTCACTAGCTTATCTGAAATATTCTCTTTTACAATGCCTCACTGGCTATTTTGTATGTCTCACTGACAATGTTATCTCATTGATAGGCTTTACAATGCCTCACTGGCTATTTGGAACATTTCACATCAAATTTTCTGAATTTACATACAAAGTTTCATCTTTGTTTCTCTTCATAACATCTTCTAATCTCACAACATCTGAGATTTAGAAGCAATAGTGCAATATGCCATAATTTTTCATATACAAAACATCATTGTGCATTTGTTAAAAAAACATACAGATTAGTATAATATAGTGAATGCTAAGGTTCACATACAATATACCATTGTGCGTATAATGGAAATACACAATAATATGATGAATTGAACTCAGTTCTAGAACATTGTAATGTGTTTCAAGATATTTTTTTAACTCTTTTTACAATCACAACTGTACAACAAAATAATGTCTCTAAGAAAATAAAAAATCTTCTTTTCATAACAACAGTAAAAATATATCTTTCTGTGCAACTACATCATTCTGAATGCCCTTACAATGCATAAATAATGATATCTATTTTTGAATTGTAAAACTGAATTCCTCATAACTGCCTTTATCAACTAACAAAATATATTAAAATGAAACTGAAAAACCCTGTAATCTTCTCACCATATCTACACTCGGTTTCTAATAAAGAGCTTACAAAAAATTTACATAACAAAACAATAATAACCCAAACTAAGGTTAAAAACAAAACCCTTTACAACACCTTTTTTTAGAGCAAGAAGCCCTACTAGGGTTAGAAACATATAGAACTAGAGGTAAACAAAACATATTAACTCAACCCACAACAAAACACATGATAATCCATCTTCAAATTGGAGTAAACAAAATTGCTCAGTCTTAATTAACGATAAAAAACCCTTAACAAAAAATCATAAGGGTGTAGAATACTCAACAAGGATTACAACACCAAATAGTTATAAATAGAAGTGAAACCCCAGCCTAGGGTTTGTTGTTAAAACAAATATAACTATTTTTTACTTTGACAAAACAAAACCCTTTTTAGAAAATGAATTGTTTGGATGAAACTACACTAGTAAGAGAAAAAGTTAACACAAATAATAAAACACAAAAAAAATGTTGTTAACAAAACCCCAAAACTGGAACACAAAACCAAAACTAATTCTTTTTCTTTTCAAAGTAGAGCGAGTATTAAGGTAATGAAGACACCTGTTTAGCAAATCCATACTAAAGATTAAAATATGTCATTGTCATTCAATTTCTTGCTCCAACAAACACAAACCACTGTCAGATTCTTCTTCACAACTGAAAGATGCATGCAGCCTTAACTGTTCTATGTGTGCCCTAGCTTGAGAAAGAGCAATGAAATATGAAGTATTCTTTATAAAAAATGAGGTTGATATACCTTGTTTTTACTTTTATGTTATATGCCTTTGATCTCGGTAAACACAACCCATATCCCACTCAAGGTGCATTTCGGTTGGGTTCATTTAAATCATCTCAAATACAAAATGCATTCGGGGCCTACTCACCTAAAGTGACTTCAACTTTGTAATACACTATCACCCTTAAAATGCCCTTAGTAATATTTCATATCTAAATACCTTTTGAGACTTTATTTTAAAACATCATTGACAAACCACTATGCATTATAGGCAACATTAGAACCATCATGGATTAAAACTCCATCATAACAATAAAACAAATCAATGTGACAGTGAAGTACATCAAGAAATAGGTCCACCATATTACCTTAGGAATTTGACATTAATGCCAACACATGCCAGAGGGGAAAAAAACTACCCCTTTGGAATTGATGTCAAACCAATTACAAAACAAATGCTCAATTGAAGATTATACTTGTATGCACTTGAATTCACAACACTGTAATACGTACATGATTTTACCTATCAAGAGTACACACAACTGTCAGACCAAGCAACATATCCATATTCCATAACCTCACTAAAATTGTCATCAACAAGCCTTGTACATAAAATGTGACAAGAATCAATGTTAAACACTTTGTCCATTACATCAAAAAACACTACATCTAAAAATATTTGAAAAATGAATACATTGTAAAACATCTGACTACAAAACATTTGAATATAGAAGAACCGAGAATTGAAACATTTGAATATAGAAGAATTGAAAAATATTGAAATATTGTCATAGTACCCATTTCTCCCCCTTTTGACAACAGTTCCAAAGAGAGGAGAGTCATAAAACTACACAAATGTCAAAAGTGAATATGTGGTACATAAAAGTACTATGTACTATCATGCATCACACAATCACTAAAGATCTCAAAGATGCCAACACTTCCAAGAGGGGTAAGAAAGAAGCATGAAGCACTCCCCCTAACTCCATGAACAAGAGTTAATTAACTTAAAGAGAACTAAGAGAGAAGACACCAAATCTATCTCTCATACTTTCAAAAACTGCTTTAGATAAAGGCTTAGTGAAAACATCAACCACTTGTTCATGAGAAGCCATGTATTCCAACACCACATCATTAGCCAAGACCTTTTCTCAAAGAAAATGATATCTAATATCAATGCGCTTAGTCCGAGAATGTTGATAATGATTATTTGATATGTTTATAGTGCTTTTATTATCACAAAGGATGGGTAGTGGTTTAGAAATAAAAACATGGATGTCCTTTAAAGTTTGAACCATCTAGAGAACTTGGGAACAACAAGTAGTTGTTGCAATGTACTTTGCCTCCATACTAGAAAAATACATAGAGTCTTTCTTTTTGTTGTGCCAAGCTACCAATCTACCTCCAATAAAGAATGCACCACCAGATGTGCTTTTCCTATCATTAATATAGCCTGCCCAGTCAGCATTAGTATAGGCTATTAATGTGAAATCATCGTGTCTAGGATACCATAAGCCAAAATAAAGTGTACCATAAATGTACTTAATAATTCTTTTAACAACATTCAAATGAGATTGTTTAGGTGCGGATTGAAACCTTGAAACCCCATAAATAAAGTGCATAATATCGAGTCTTGTTGCATTCAAGTATAAGAGATTGCCAATCATGGACCTATACATTGTATGGTCCACATTTGGCTGATCCACTTATTTTTGAAGTTTGTATTTTTTTTCCATAGGTGCACCAACAAGCTTACACCCACTCATTTGATATTTTTCTCACATTTATTTGGAATATTTTTCTTGGGATATAAATATTCCTTTATCTAACTCACTGACATGTAAACCCAAGAAGAATGAAAGTTCACCCAACATAGACATTTCAAACTCTGATGTCATAATATTTGGAAACTTAGAGAAAAAATCTATATCATCACTGCCAAATATAATATCATCTATGTAGACAACAACAATCAGAATACTGTCACCTTTTGTTTTGAAGTATAAGTTGTTGTCTACAACACCTTTTGTGAAACCATGTTCCTGCAAATGCTTGTCTAGCTTAGCATACTAGGCTCATGGAACTTGTTTTAAGCCATACAAATATTTTCTTAATTTGTAAACATGATCTTCCTTACCTGTACACACAAAACCTTCAGGTTGTTCCATATAAACTTCTTCTTCAAGATCACCATTTAAAAATGTAGTTTTTACATCATTTGAAAACACTTTAAAGTTCTTATACATAGAATAGGCCAAGGACATTCTTATGGCCTCAATTCTGGCCACAGTGGAAAATGTTTCATCAAAATATATACCCTTAATATGAGAGTATCCTTTACATACTAGCCTTGCTTTATTTCTGGCCACATTTCCCTTATCATCAAGTTTGTTTCTAAAGACCCACTTAGCACCAATTACATTTTTATCAGAGGTCCTAGGAGTAATTTCCCATGTTTTTTTTTTCTCTATTTGGTCAAACTCTTCTTGCATAGCCTTGATCCATAGAGCATATTTATTGGATTTTGTATATGTTTTAGGCTCAAGTTGTGATATAAAACACAACTACACTTGATTATTTGTATTTTCAAGTTTCCTTCTTGTTTGTATACCAACAAATCTATCACCTATTATCAGGTCTTGAGGATGATTTTTCTGCAATACTTTAGTGGACCTTATTGGAGTAGAACTCATAGGTTCATTTAGTATATTTGGGTCATTCTCTTCATCTATTTTTTGTTCATTTTCAATTTTTTGTTCATATTCAGGTGATCCAATAACATTATTATCTTCAATTTTCATTTCATTAGTAATGGTCATTTCATCAACTTTGACATTAGAGCTTTCCACTACTCTCTTTAGCCTTTTTTTATAACATTTATAATCTTTGCTATGAGTAGAATAACCTAAAAAGATACCTTCATCACAACATGATTCAAAGCTTCCAATAGTATCATTATCCCTTTTAATATAACATTTACTGCCAATTTTTTTTGAAGTAGCCAACATTAGCTGACCTACCATACAAGAGCTCATACATTTAAATTTTGTGTTCACTCTCAATTGAACTCTATTTAAGATGTAAATAATAGTATGAACTACCTCTTTCTAGTAGGTATTTGACAGACCTGCATCTTGGAGGATTGTTCTAGCTATTTCTTTTACAGTCCTATTCTTTCTTTCAACATCACCATTTTGTTGTGGTGTTTTGGAGGCTGAATATTACCTCTGAATTCCATGATCTTCAAAATAATCAATGAACTCTTGTGAAGTATACTCTCCACCTTTGTCAAACCTGAGACATTTGATTTTTAAATCAAATTCTTTTTCGACCATCATTTTGAAAACTTTGAATTTGTTGAAGGCTTCTGCTTGATGTTTTAGAAAAGTTACCCAGGTCATCCTTGTGTAGTCATCAATGAAAAGCATGAAGTATTTTTCATTGTTTAAATATTTTGTCCTTGTAGGACCACACAAATCAGTGTGAACAAGCTGCAATGGTTTAGTAGAAGAGTATTTCTTAGGTTTAAAGATCACTCAGGTTTGTTTTCCTTCTTGACACTCTTAACATACTTTGTTATTTTTTTTGAAAGAACTGGCATTTTTCTTACATATTGATTTTTATTGATTTTAACTAGATTATCGTAGTTTATGTTCCCTAATCTTCTATGCTAGAGTTTAGTTTCATCAACTTGACTCATAAAGCACACACTGGAATCTTTTTTACTACTTGAACTTTCATGAAGGTTATAGATGTTTCCATTAGTTTTGAATCTAGTTGCTATAGTCTTTATAGATTTCTTTTTAATTGCACACCCTAGTGCAAAGAAGATAATATGAAAGCCATTCTTACATATTTGACTCACACTAAGTTATGAGTTAAACCTTCTAGATAATAAACATCATGCACTGGAGTATCATTATCAAGTAAAATAATACCTTTACCTATGATTTGGATATAGTAATCATTTCCAAATCTTACAGATCCACCTAAGAGGGTTTCTTAATGAAAAAAATTGCTTTTATCACCTATCATATGGTGTGAACAACCACTATCTACAACCCAAAGATTTTTCTTGATAGATTGTAAGGCTATTTGAACAACCAATGCTTTTGATTTTCCTTTTGGTTTCCAAAATAATTTTTGTTTATCATTCTTATTTGATTTGTTTGACTATTTAACTAAATCAAATTTGCAGAAGGAAACAATATGACCAAAATTATTACATTTGTAACATCTGAGATTGCTTAATTTTTTTTAAAGATTACCATTTACAAGACATGGCTTTCTTTTAGACATAATCCTACATTCCTTTTCTTTATGTCCAATTTGATGGAAATTGTAACAATAACCATAGAAATGAAAATTATATCTAGAAAACTTACTTGTTTGGTCAATGGATTTTCCCTTTTCAGCACCAACACAATTTGAGGATTTCCCTTTTGAAAAGATTAGATTACTTTTTCCTTTGTAATCTTCTTGTTTGCTTAATAAATCAGATGATTTTTCACACAAAGACTTCATGAAACCCTAATTTTGTGTGGAGGTAAGCAAAACGTCATAAGGAGGTACCATAATTCAATTTTTAGTCATAATTCAACATCTCCCTTAAAAGGAGAATCTTTCCTTACAATCATTTCAATTATCTTTATTTTAATTTCATGGTTAATTCAAAAACAAGGGTTTGACCTAAGGCAAGCCCCTATTCCCAACCTATTTCCCCTTCTTTCTATGTGTAGGAAACATGTACGAATCTACGATCTTCAAAATAAGCTTTATTTACAAAGATAAATCAACCCTTTTTAGCATGCAAAAAATTAGGACCATGGCTATAGGCATCATGGTTCTGACTTTTTAGGAGCTATTTCAAAGATTAGATCCGACTTGGTTTATATTGCTTAGATTCAAAGACTATATTAGCTAGATTTAGAACTAATGGAAACATATATAACCTTCATGAAAGTTCAAGTAGTAAAAAAGATTCTAGTGTGTGCTTTATGAGTCAAGTTGATGAAACTAAACTCTAACATAGAAGATTAGGGCACACAAACTATGATAATTCGGTTAAAATTAGTAAAAATCAGTACGTTAGAAAAATGCCAGTTCTTTAAAAACATGAAACCAAAGTGATCTTTAAACGTAAGGAATACTCTTCTACTAAGGAAAACAAACCAAAGTGATCTTTAAACCTAAGGAATACTCTTCTACTAAACCATTGCAGCTTGTTCACACTAATTTGTGTGGTCCTACAAGGGAAAAATATTTAAACAATGAAAAATACTTTATGCTTTTCATTGAAGATTACTCAAGGATGACTTGGGTAACTTTTCTAAAACATCAGACAGAAGCCTTCAACAAATTCAAAATTTTAGAAAGATGGTCAAAAAATAATCTGATTTAAAAATCAAATGTCTCAAGTCTGACAAAGGTGGAGAGTATACTTCACAAGATTTCATTGATTATTGTGAAGATCATGGCATTAAAAGGAAAGATTCAGCCTCTAGAACACCACAACAAAATGGTGTTGTTGAAAGAAAGAACAAGATTATAAAAAAAATAGCTATAACAATGCTATAGGATGAAGGTCTGTCAAATACCTACTGGAAGGAGGTAGTTCATATTGTTGTTTACATCTTCAACAAAGTTCAATTGAGAGTGAACAAAAAATTTATTCCTTATGAGCTCTGGTATGGTAGGTCAACTAATGTTGGCTACTTAAAAAATTTTGGTAGTAAATGTTAATTAAAAGGGATAATGATAGTATTGGCAGCTTTGAATCATGCTATGATAAAGGTATCTTTTTAGGTTATTCTACTCATAGTAAAGCCTATAAACGTTATTAAAAAAGGATAAAGAGAGTAGTGGAAAGTTCTAATGTCAAAGTTGATGAAATGACCAATACTAATGAAATGAAAATTGAAGATAATAATGTTATTGGATCACTTCAATATGAACAAAAATATGAAAATGAACAAAAATCAGATGAAGAGAATGACCCAAATATACTAAATGAACTTGTGAGTTCTACTCCAATAAGGTCCACTAAAGTATTGCAGAGAAATCATCCTCAAGACTTGATAATAGGTGTTACATCTCTTGGTATACAAACAAGAAGAAAACTTGCAAATACAAATAATCAGGTGTACTTGTGTTTTATATCACAACTTGAGCCTAAAACATATACGAAATCTAGTAAAGATGCTCTATGGATCAAGGCTATGCAAGAAGAGCTTAACCAAATAAAGAAAAACAAAACATGGGAACTTGTTCCTAGGACCTCTGATAAAAATGTAATTGGTGCTAAGTGGGTCTTTAGAAACAAACTTGATGATAAGGGGAATGTGGTCAGAAATAAAGCAAGGCTAGTATGTAAAGGATACTCTCAGATTGAGGGTATAGATATTGATGAAACATTTTCCACTATGGCTAGAATTGAGGCCATACGAATGTCCTTGGCCTATTCTATGTATACGAACTTTAAAGTGTTTCAAATGATGTAAAAACTGCATTTTTAAATGGCGATCTTGAAGAAGAAGTTTACATGGAACAACCTGAAGGTTTTGTGTGTGCAGGTAAGGAAGATCATGTTTACGAACTAAGAAAATATTTTTATGGCTTAAAATAGGCTCCACGAGCTTGGTATGCTAAGCTAGACAAGCATTTGTAGGAACATGGTTTAACAAAAGGTGTTGTAGACAACAACTTATACTTAAAAAAAAAGGTGACAGTATTTTGATTGTTGTTGTCTACATAGATGATATTATATTTGGTAGCTACTTGGTGATACATATTTTTTCTCTAAGTTTCCAAATATTATGACATCAAAGTTTGAAATGTCTATGTTGGGTGAACTTTCATTCTTCTTGGGTTTACAAGTTAGTGAGTTAGATAAAGGAATATTTATATCCCAAGAAAAATATGCCAAATAAATGCTAGAAAAATTTCAAATGAGTGGGTGTAAGCTTGTTGGTACACCTATGGAAACAAGATACAAACTTCAACAAGAAGTTGATCAACTAGATGTGGACCATACAATGTACAGGTCCATGATTGGTAGTATCTTATACTTGACTACAACAAGACCCGATATTATGCATTCCATTTGCGTGGTTTCAAGGTTTCAATCCACACCTAAAAAATCTCATTTGAATGTTGTTAAAAGAATTATGAAGTACATATTTGGTACACTTGATTTTGTCTTATGGTATCCTAGACACAATGATTTCACATTAATAGCCTATACTGATGTTGACTGGGTAGGCTATATTAATGATAGGAAAAGTACCTCTGGTGGTGCATTCTTTCTTGGAGGAAGATTGGTAGCCTAGCACAAAAAAAAGCAATACTCTGTGTCTTTGTCCACTACGGAGGAAAAGTACATTGTAGTAGCTACTTGTTGTTCCCAAGTTCTCTAGATGGTTCAAACTTTAAAGGACATCCATGTTACTATTTCTAAACTAGTGCCTATCCTTTGTGATAATAAAAGCACTAAAAACATATCAAAGAATCATGTTCAACATTCTTGGACTAAGCAAATTGATATTAGATATCATTTTCTTTGAGAAAAGGTCTTGGCTAATGATGTGGTGTTGGAATACATGGCTTCTCATAAACAAGTGGCTGATGTTTTCACTAAGCTTTTACCTAAAGCAATTTTTGAAAACATTAGAGATAGACTTGGTGTCTTCTCTCTCAATTCTCTTTAAGTTACTTAAATCATATTCATGGAGTTAGGGGGAGCGCTTCGTGCTTCTTTCTTACCCCTCTTAGCAGTGATCACATCTTTAAGATCTTTAGTGACTGTGTGATGCATGATAGTACACAGTAATTTGATGTGACACATATTCACTTTTGACATTTGTGCAGTTTTATGACTCTCCTCTCTTTTCCATTGTCAAAAGGGGGAGAAATGGGTACTATGATAATATTTCAATATTTTTCAATTCTTTTGTATTCAGATGTTTCAGTTCTCAGTTCTTCTGTATTTAGATTTTTTGTAGTCAAATGATTTGTAATGTATTTAGTTTTCAGATGTTTTCAAATGCAGTGCTTTTTGATGCAATGGGCAAAGTGTTTAATACTAATTCTTGTCACATTTTTTGTATAGGGCTTGTTGCTGACAATTCAATGAGGTTATGGAATATGGATATGTTGTTTGGTCTAATAGTTGTGTGTACTCTTGATAGGGAAAATCATGTACTTGTTAGAGTATTGTGAATTCAGGTGCATACATATATAATCTATAGTTGAGAATTTTTTTGGTAATTGGTTTAACATCAATGCCAAAGGGGGAGTTTGTTGCCCCTCTAGCATGTGTCGACATTAATTTCAAAGTCCTAAGGTAATATAGTGGACCTATTTCTTGATGCACTTCACTATCACATCAATTTATTTTATTGTTATGATGGAGTTTTATTCCATGATGGTTCTAATGTTTCCTATAATGCATAGTGGTTTGCCAATGATGTTTTAAAATAAAGTCTCAAAAGGACTTTAGATTTGCAATATTACTAAGGGAATTTTAAGGGTGATAGTGCATTACAAAGTTGAAGACTTTAGGTGACTAGGCCTCGAATGCATTTTGTATTCAAGATGATTTAAATGAAATCCACCGAAATTCACCTTGAGTGGGATATGGGTTGCAGTTACCAAAATTAAAGGCATAGAACATAAAAGTAAAAACAAGGTATATCAAGCTCATTTTTGATAAATCATGCTTTATATTTCATTACTCTTTCTCAAGCTAGGGCACACAAAAAAAAGTTAAGGCTTCATGCATCTTTCAGCTATGAAGAATAATCTAACAATGGTTTGTGTTTGTTTGAGAAATAAATCAAACGATAGTGACATGTTTTAATCTTCAATATGGATTTTCTAAACAGGTGCCTTCATTACCTTAATACTGACTCTATTTTGAAAAGAAAAATAATTAGTTTAGGTTTGGTGTTCTAGTTTGGGGTTTTGTTAACAACATTTTTTTGTGTGTTTTATTATCTATGTTAACTTTTTCTCTTACTAGTTTAGTTTCATCCAAACAATTCATTTTCTAAAATGGGTTTTGTTTTGTTAAAGTAAAAAATAGTCATATTTGTTTTAACAAAAAACCCTAGATTGGGGTTTCACTTCAGTTTATAATTTTTTGGTGTTGCAATCCTTGTTGGGTATTCTAAATCCTTGTGATTCTATGTTGAGGGTCATTTATCATTACTTAAGATTGTGTAGTTTTGTTTACTCTAGTTTGAAGATGGATTATCATGTGTCTTGCTATGGGTTGAGTTAATATGTTTTGTTTACCTCTGGGTCTGTATGTTTCTAACCCTAGTAGGATTTCTTTCTCTAAAAAAAGTTGTTGTAAAGGGTTTTGTTTTTAACCTTAGTTTGGGTTATTGTTTTTTTTTTATGTAAATTTTTTGTAAGCTCTTTGTTAGAACCCAAGTGTACATATGGTGAGTAGATAACAGGGTTTTTCAGTTTCAGTTTAATATATTCTATTATTTGATAAAGGCAGTTATGAGGAATTCAATTTTACAGTTTGAAAATAGAGATCATTATTTATAAATTGTAAGGGTATTCAGAATGACGTGGTTGCACAAAAAGATATATTTTTACTGCTGTTCTGAAAAGAAGATTTTTGATTTTCTTAGAGACATTATTCTGTTGTACAGTTGTGATTGTAAACAAAGTTAAAAGAATATCTTGAAAGAGATTATAGTGTTTTGGAGATGAGTTTACTACATCATATTACTGTGTATTTCCATTATATGCACAATGGTATATTGCATGTGAACCTTAGCATTCACTATATTATACTACTGTGTATATTTTTTTTACAAATGCACAATTATGTTTTGTATGTGAACAATTGTGGCATATTGTACTATTGCTTCTAAATTTGAGATGTGATATTAGAAGATGTTATGAAGTGAAACATAGATGAAACTCTATATCTAAATTCAAAAACTTGATGTGAAATGTTTCAAATAGCCAGTGAGGCATTGCAAAGCTTATCAGTGAGATAACATTGTGAGTGAGACATACAAAATAGCCAGTGAGGCATTGTAAAAGAGAATATTTTAGATAATCCAGTGAGGAAATTTTGAGTGTTTTTATTCCCTAGGAGGGTTTCCACTCAAGACATATCATTGTGTCATATTCTTGTGTATGTTTTGTTTATTCTATTGCCTATTTCATTTGCTTCATATTGCTCAAATAAGTCAAATTTGAAAAAGCATTTGAAAAGTGAAAAATTGTCTATGAACACTGATTCACCCCCCCTCTTAGTGTTTAATGTAGTCCAAAAGGCCCTCTAACAGATGAACCCCTTGAAAGGGCTAGGGTTGAGCAAATTCAAATTGTAAAAATTGGTGATGAAGAAGAAGAGATGTTTTAACCTCTCCTTTCCCCTCCACATGAAATGTTTCATGAATAAGAAGATACACAAGAGCCTATGGATCGTAATAGGGATCTTATGCCAAATGTAATCCTAGTGGAGGAGGTAGAGGATGAAAGAATGATTGCTAATTTGTAATTCATTTTTCATGATGAGTTTATCAAAACTCCTAAATTCAAGAGTTTTTGGCTACAGGTGAAATTGAAAGAGTTATTTGATGGAGAGGTAACAAATTTTAACCCAAAAAACATTGATATTACTCCCGTTGAAGCTAGAAGAATGATTAAAGAGAGAAAAATGTTACTAATCCTAGATTGGGACCTTAAAGAAATTTTTTATGCTTGACCAAATAATAAAGCAGGAAGATCTTGCATTTGTCAAATAATTAAACAATATTAGAGTGAAGAAGGATTTGGCCAAGAAAGAATTAGAGGCATCATCTTCTACTTTAGTGATTGAGCACCAACCTCATTCTCCTCAAACTCAACGAGATAAAGAAATAATTCATTGAAAAAGATGAAATTTTTCCCATCTCCCCATATGAAATTAAGAAAATTAGGGATGACAATAGGGCTTTGGGGAAAATGACTAAGAGGATAGAGAAAATGTTGATTGAGGAAGAGATAAAAATGAAAGAAAAATATTTTTTTAGGTAATGGTATGGACCATAGAACATTTGTTGCAAGGAATTTTGAATAAAATAACTAATGTATATAATTCTGATAAGACCCTTGCAAACACTATACGACAATTGCAAAGCTCTATACCAATTTTGAAGCCTTTCTATGAAGGGTGGCAACCATAGATTAGAACTGTGAATGATTTGGAAATGGCAACCCAAAATCTTCCCAATGCTCCTCCTTCTATCCTCCAAACATGCAAGATAGTGACAATGGTGGTGAAAGAAATCCCATTTTTTGAAACAAAGGAGAAAGTAATAAAGGAGAAAAATGATTCATATAATGAATCTAGACACTAGACTACTCTTGATATATTGTTGGGGGATGGAAGCATGAAGACTCTACAACAATGGATAAATGTGTTTAAAGACATGGTCCCCATTGCCCTGCAAAATATTGATGATGGTCAGAAGTTGCAACTACCAATATATTACATAGTGCTTGACAAAATCATCATAGTAGAGCTAAGATTTGGTAGGTTCATAATAGAGGCTAGGAATGTTATTAATAATAAATGCAGGGAAAGATCAAATAAAGTTCAAAAAATATAGAGATTCAAGTGGCCAACTAACTTTGCAATTGCAAAGTGGGATCAAAAGTATCGTACTATGAAGGAAAAATAAAGATAAAAATACTGTGGTAGGAGGGATAGATTGGGTTTCAAGAATAAACCAACTACTTAATGGGAGCCTTTCCATATCATCAAGTCATAGGTATCCTACGATGATTCAAATTAGTTGATTATGTTAGAAGTACATATATTTTGGCCACACATCATTTAGTGTCTTGGCCATATTATAAGGCTTGTTTTCAATTATTGTTTATTTCTCTCCTTTCAGTTTATGCATTTTCCACTTCATCATCATTTGCAAGGTCAATCTTTTTTTTTGTCTCCATTTGAAGCAATCATCCAATAATGTACACAACATCATGCCACATCAACCATTTATGTAGCTGCAATTTCGTAAAGGGTAGTTATATTTGCATTGTCCTCCTCTTGGAATGATAATAGCTATTGTCTTATATGATGTAATAAAAGGTACTTAGGATACTCTCATATAGGAAAATTAGATTTTGACATGCCAAATGTTAGTGTTGTGTAGCTTCGGGAGATATTTTTCTCCTTAATATATTCTTGTACAAGGTAGGTCAACCTTATTTTTTATAAAGAAAAAATTATATGTTCTAGGTCAGCCCTAGGAAGAAGGGTGCCTAGCCTTATATTTAAAGAGGATGATGTCATCTCTCTTTGGCATCAATTCATTCAATTAAAGTTCACATCATCTACGCAATAGTTCACATTTTCTCAGGCAGTTTAGTTTCTTCAGCAACAGATTCATTTCAAGAAGTGTTATCATTCATCTTAAGGAGATGTGTTATATCTCATTGTATGAGACTCGGCCATGCTTAAGGCCTGATTTTGTACACATAACTTTTGAACTTATTCATCTGATATATAAGAGATAATCTTTTGCTGGGTTTTTCTCCCTCAAGTAGGAAGTTTTTCCCAGGGTAACTTGTTATGTTCATGGTCTTATGTGTTGTATTTCTGCTTGCTTACATTTTTTATCCTAAAACTAACATGGTATCAGAGTGGGTTTAAAAATTATATAATTAGATTAGGCTATTGGATACAAACAAGGAAATTAAGGTGATTCATATTTTTCTTCCATTGAGCCCTGCTATTTCTAGAAAGATTGTGATTAATATTCCAGGCTCTAGTGGAGTTGCCATGAAATTATTATTCAAGATGCATGTTGAGCCACCATTAATTCAAGTCACTAAATTTTGTATTTGTAGCCAGAGCAATAACCATGGGAATCATGGAAGAGAGTTTATTCAATAATTCATTCAATTGATAAAGCTTAAGAAGATGTTAGAAGGCTTGTGAAGAAATCATGGGATCTGAACTTACAGAGGAGTTGTCAGGGAATTTCAAAGAAATTGCAGAGTTCCATCTTGAAGACCATTGATATTCTAGTGACTTTAATATTTCTCTTGAGCATATATTTTGTAAATTGCATATGTTTAAAGAGTTTTGGAAGTCTTTTGTAACCATGTATTCTTCTTGGAGTTGTTGATCTATATGGTGAGAGTCTCGACCCATTATCAAGAATTTCCAATTTGTTGTCTACCATTGCTTGAAAGGGACGTCTACACTAGCTAAAATACTTTCAATGAAATGTGAAACCATTCTCAATTTTTTATTCAATGATGAAAATAAAATAAGACAAGAGTTTTAGAAGGAGACTCTTGCAAAGGGAATAGAGTGTCATATATTTCTTGAAGGAGACGTGGCCTATCAATTGGCGGGAATTCAAAGTAAGGAGCCCAAGGAATCTTATTAGTTGTCAAGTAATAGTTTGGAGGCACGATTCAATATATTTGTGGGAATAATATAGTAAACTTAGGAGTATTCAAGGAGCTATGAATATGTTAAGGAATTCTGATTTATTTATGTATTTTATTTTGAAAGGAAAATATTGTCAGTGCAAGATTGTTTGATGTGTGTGTTTAAATGTATATCTATGTCTATTATGAAAATTATATTTAAAGTTCCATTATTTTGGTTGATGGAAATTTGGCCTTTGGGATGCATTTTTTGTGATTGGATTTTGGGTCTGTCATAGAGGAAACATGATTCTATATTCTTTTTACCTTATCTCATTGTAGAATGAAGACTACGTTGATTTACCTGAGAAAGAATTACTTTGTATTTGTGATCCTCGTATGTGTTTATCTTTGTGATGATTTTCAATATGTGGAGTCTGGGATGAATTTATGTCGTAAGTCATCAAACGGTGGTCTTTGGAATTTGGTCTTCTTATCTTGTGTCATTGCCTTGATATTATTCCTTTAACGCTTTAATTTTCATTCCGTCGAGTCAAATTTTTGTTCATAGTTTTTTCTAGACATAATTGTAAAATTTTATCTTGTGTATAGGTCATTTTCCATACGTGAGTCAAATGCGCCAATCTAGTAATTATATGAACTACTTTTTTGGTTATATACACCAGTCTATTTTGTGTTTGTGCTATTCTGTGTATTATTTGTGCTAGAGTTTGTATTATATGTGCTAGAGTTTGTGTTATATGTGCCATTGTTTGTGTTATATATGCTATTTTGTATGTCAAATGTGTCATTTTCGGTATTGTATGCACTATACTATTTGTCAAAGGTGTCGAAGTATTTGGTAAATGCACTACATAATGTTGTATACAAACCATTATTCTGTGTAAATGCATTGTTCTGATGTTTATTTGTCTCAATTGATTTTCTGTGTTGAATTTTTGAATATGTACGTTCACCAGAGGCTTGTATTTGATTGTCTTACTGATTCCCTGTGTTGTTATCCCATATTTTGATTCTTATGATTTTTAAATGTTAATTATTCAATTGAATTATGTGGTTATGGGAGAGGTTGATATATTTTTAGTGATTATTGGAATCCTTATATTGGCTATGTTGTGCATAATGATTTGCTGGGAATCATCTTTTGGCTATGCATTGATATTTGATTATTGGAATCTCATTTTGGATGAATTACCTTGTTGAGACTATTAGTTCCATGATATGGTATTATTGTATGATGTGGATATTGGCATATAGATCATTTTGGATTTTGGAACCTTTGGATGGTTGTTTTAAGTGATCCTTGAGATTCTTGAGATCCCATGTGTATTTATTGTATTGATTTTGTACCCTAGGTTTAGGAACATGTTAGGGGGAGTGGTTTCCAAGTGGGTTTCGAGGCCCACAAGTGGCTATGAGGGAATATCATTAGAAGCTTTCTTTAATAAAGTGATAACATTAATATAAATTTTGGGTTGGGTTTTACACATTAACAAGATAATTTGTGATGCCCCACTCATGGCCTAGCATGCTAGTACAAGCACAGGATGAGATTGGGAAGACTTGGAATGGAAATACTATGTTCCCTTATCTTCACGAAAGGTTGAGATGGTTTCGCATGGGTATCAATTAAGTGCCGAGGTCGAGGGATACTACTAGGAAAACACTTAAGATGGGCATCAGGGTCTGACCACCAGGAAAACCCTTGTTGATAGCATGTGATGACACTCTTTCCCTACATGTGTCCTACTACCTTAGCCTTGATTTGACAGTTGCCTCTAGTGGGTTTTTGGTGATTTATGGTTAAGCCTTGTTGAGTATTTTATTCATTGCTTGGTGTTGGTCTTATTGAGAGTTAGTCTTTTGTTATGTTCCTTGGATGTTAGGTGTCAACCTAGGTTTAGATTGTGTGTGGGACCTTATGCCATTCTCCAAAGCATGGGGGGTTGCAACTTTTTTGTTCCATATGGTTAGGTGGTTTGATGCTTCTTCCATTGGGATTCTCTCATCATTGGATGTTCATGTGCATGATGAGGAATTATTTATCTCTTCATCTTATGCTTAGATTCTTAGAGCTGATATGTTCTATGCTCTTGGTTGAGAGACTTCATTGTATCATGTATTTAGATATCCATCTTGTAATTAGGGATTATGATTAATTATGGAAATAGATGTATAGTGGATGATTTCCTTGAGAAATATGAGATGTAAATAGGATGATTTTTCTTGTAGATAGAGATTATGATTCCTTGGAGAAGTGAAACATAGATTCTTGTAATGATCTTATTTTTGATCTTTGAGATATGAGATTATATAATATGTTAGATGCTTATGTATATATGTCTTAGTAAGAAGGGAATTATTTATGTTTAGAATTAATGGTGTTATCTAATTGTTGGAATTACTGATTAGGTGTAAAACCCCGTCCCGCAACCTAGAGTATGATGCTACATTGCGGAAGCACAACTAGTTTTTTTCCTTAAAAAGAGTAACAATGACAAGTAAAGTAAACTACTCTAACACATACATCCTCTAGACCACAAAACACATCTACATGTGAATATCACAACTTACAAAATTACTCAAAAAAATAGCATATGAAATTAACTCATGATAACAACATACATCCAAACATTAACCCATTGCATAATAAATCTAATACATAGAAATGTAATGAAAATCTTTCCACAGATACAACATCATATAAACAATATATACCATTTAATCCAATAATGAATAGATCATACATAATGTTACCATTACAACACAAGGAATCCTCCTTGATTACAAATAAGGAATACAAATATATAGTGTCCCACTATTACAATTAATATAAGAGAAGTACAAATCCATATAAACACACAAGCTCCTTGAACTAGAAGATCCCACCATCATGAACATGAAGAGAAAGCCCAACAGTGTAAGGTGCACACCACCTAGCCATGTGGTACCCGTAGTACCAACCCCCGTGCTAGGAGATAGTAACATGTAACCAAGACAAACCTACTACCTCTAGACACAGGTAATGTAAAAAACAACACTATACTAGTAAATACAAAACATAGGGTTACATTGCTTCCAGAATCAATGAATCAAGAACAACCACTATACAATACAAACCAATTGCTATCATAGGATGAGTGTCATCACAAAGGTTGCATTGGTTATCCATAGGAGATCTTCCTAGGTCTTGACCCCCATCTTGGGTTATCCTGGTAACCTCTCACAAACCCAGACCCACATGCACACCAATGCAGAATCGATTATCTTTTGAGAAGACAAGATAATGATCTTTCCATTCTAGGCCTTCCTGACTCATCTCAAGTCTCACAAAATCCCTTGAGCTAATGAGCGAGGCTAAATTATCTTGTTAAATGTATTAAGCTACTCTATTCCTAATATAGGTTATTTAATTTCCACTGATTAAACTGACTCTCACATGAGTTGTCCTAGGACCACTTTGTGTCCTGGCCCCTGTTGAAAGCCACTCCCCTATTGACAACACAATAACATATTCCACAACCCACAGGTAGATAGTGCACAAAATATGATAACAAATATCAACCATTCAACAAAGAACAACACATCCTGTTCATAGTAACCAGGTGCTCAAATTAAATCACACAACCCATTCATAGTAACTAGGTGTTCAAACTAATTCACACATCCCTACAGATGTCAAATACTAAATCCCAAATATGTGCACTGACTAAGGAAATCTCAAAGGGCGAACAAAAGATACAACAACCCTTTCACAATTTTATAATCTCTAGAAGGCTTACATTTTCTCGACTACAAATATCCCCAATTCCCAATACACAATTATAGAAGAATACACAATTACAATAAGCCACTCAAGTAATTAAATAAACAATCATTAGGATTTCCTAAATCCAATAAATCAACAATGAATTAATCCAATTGTTTAACTTTTGGTTTGACAATTACTCATAATATTCAACTCAATTGCCCACAAACATGAATAGAAAATAACACAACTTAAAACAATTTAGACACTTAACTAATCTAATATTCAGATTTCCTAAATCCAAATTGAATCAATATCTCATCACCTGCAATTATTCAAAGTAAATATAATTCCATTTGAAAAAATAAGGAAATAAAATAAAACTATTTATTTAACTTCAATTCCACAATTCATATAATAATAAAATCAATTTCTCTATTACGATTACTGCATTATAAAATCCTCTACTTGTACATTAAACGTTTTAATAACACAATATCTATTTAAATATAAATCAACTTTCTCTCTTAAGTCATTTTATTTTAAGATTTACTAGCCCATGCATTTGCATGCTTATATTAAAAATATACTTCCATTTACAAATCATAACGAAATTAAAACTAGTTTAACTCAAATTTCACAAACCCATTTAAATAAAAATCTCAATCTTTCTAATAAAATCATTTTATTATAAAACACCTACTTGTGCATTGCATGCACTAATTAACAATAAAATCCATCTAAATAAATATCCTTGTTAAATAAATATGCATATATATTTCCTAATTACATAATCCAATTATTCTTTTCCAAAAAAAATCATTTAAAAATAATTACTTAACAAATTATCCATTTTAAATAAATATATTTAAAAATACGTTTATTTATTATTTAAAAATAAAAATACAATTTCCAAAATATATTTTTATATTTATATATATAATATATATACATATTATATAAAATACATATTATAAATAATATATATTAATTATATAATATAGATAATATATATTATATAAATATTTATATATAAAAAAAGAGATATAATAAAATTTTGAATCGCAATAATTCACTGGGGGACGAATTCAAAGGAAGCCATTTACATGGCTATGGGTGCTGCCCACACAACCAACACCAAATGGGGGGTCGCTATGGTAGGCAGCGCTGGCTTCTTGTGAAGGTAGTGACGCTGCCTCCACAGTCGCTCCCTATGGGGCGACTGTGCAGTAAGCCCCCAACCTCCCATAATTTTTATATATTTATTTATTTTTGATAAAAACTCTATTTCATTGTACGGTGATTTCCTTCACAAGTTCGTACAAAAATAATAAATCTCTATAGGCATACATGTATAATTAAATCTGTATGTATATAGATAAATATATACATGCATATATATATTTATATATGTATGTGTTTATGTTACTATATATATATATATCAATGAATATTACAATTGAACAAATTTTCACAATTCTTTTCTATAGGAAATATCAGAGATTTTCATTTTTCCAGACAATTAGAGAATTGGGGAAACCAAAACAAAATGATAATTTTCTACAGGAAAAAGATTTATAAATTTATTAGAGGTTTCCTAAATTCTCAGATATTTTCTTTTGAATTATCGATTGTGTAAAAATCATTTCCTATAGTTTCAATTCGATTTTCACAAAGGCTCTAAGATTTATCTATAATTTCCTTTGTATAAATCTATTTCAAACAATCAATTTACATAGAGGATATAAATTGTTGTTTTCTACAAAGGCTCAACATTCATGACAATTTCTTTCAAAAACAAAAGCTTCTAAAATAAAATAATTCCTCTTCCAATCTTTTCCAATTTGCAATACAATAAAATTAAATTTCTCTTTCAAATTAAAATTCATAAAGCAATAAGGAACTTGTTCCAGAAGATCTGACGATTCGAAGATTGATGCCAAGCTTCCCTTTAATCTTCAATTGGAAAAGCTTGCCAAAGCTTCCTCCAGAAGAATTTCCACTTCCCAGAGAATAGAATATAATTCACAACCAAGAATACAAAAAACTAGATTCCTAAAATTATCAGAGAGCTTCTAAGATTAACAATTTCCTCAAACCTCAAAACAATTATCCATTTCCAAAAAATCTTTCTCCTTCTTTCCCGTGAAAACAACTTCCTATTTTCTCACAATTTCAATCAATCTCTTTGGAAATCAATTTTAAGACAATTAAAAAACAAAACCTTCTAACTTCTAGTTAACACAACAAATATCTTTTTCTTTAACAACCAAGATATTTCTAAGATCTTTTCCCAATATATGCATTTAAAATTAAAAAAAAAATTATTTAATTCAAATCACTTATTTATTTTAATTCATATTTAATCTAATAATTAAAATTAGCATATAACATAAATCAAATTAATTAATTAATTAATTATAAAGTCTCCATATTAATAATACAAATTAATTAAATACTTAATCACAACATAAAATTTAATCCTCACAATTAAACTTTGTATGATAAATAAAATACCAAGACCAACATGGATAAAGAACACGACCAATACTCAGACTGATGACACACTATACTAGGGTAAAGGTTTGAAAAGGTTAACTAATTACTATCTCCCAATCAACATTACTGTTGAGTAGTGGATACGCTCAGACTTGTGAAACTAGGTGAAGCCGTTGTCCTGTACCTACAAACCTACAAACAAAGCAAATGTCGTACATGTATCCAGATAATAATTCATACACATAGTGAAGAGAGAATTGTGGAAATCATAGGGCACTCGTAAGCGAGTGATGCAATACTATCCCCTTCACCAATATAGTCACATCAAGACTGACAAAATTAAAACATCAATAATCAATAAATGAACATACATTAATATTAACTCAAATAACAACTATGCTAATTTGAAAGAATGTTATAAACAAATAATTAGTCACAACATCAACTCATCAAAATATCACCATGTCCAAGTAACATCCAACAGTGTCATAAAGTTTATCAAATAGTAACATAAAGTCAAGATAAACCACCGCATAAAGTCTAGATGAAATCCAAGAAGCTGTCCAAACAAGGAAAACAAAGGGTCATTACATTAGGAACATTTGGATTTGGTGCATTAATATAATCCTAGAATTGGTATGATTTGGATTCTTGATTAAATGATAATGTA
The DNA here is from genome assembly GCA_007258455.2 of Sequoia sempervirens. Lineage (NCBI taxonomy): Eukaryota > Viridiplantae > Streptophyta > Pinopsida > Cupressales > Cupressaceae > Sequoia > Sequoia sempervirens. The sequence continues at coordinate 136,907,230 of VDFB02256132.1, read as the reverse complement.
AACTTTGGGATATGTTAATAGTGGAGATTCATGTATGTGTAATAATGTACTTATATGGTTATCTTCCTATGTGTCTTAGTTGAAATGGATGTTAGAAATAATGAAGGAATTATGAGGTAGAGTGAATAGATATTGTTTATATCTTTTTGTTAAATTAAGTAATGACATTAGGATACCCTAGGGAATGTAAATATATTGGATGTTAATTTATGTGATGTGAGTTAATTCCTCTTGTGTATTTATGCTTATATGATTATGTGTAGTTATGTATGTGTTGTAATTGTTCTTTTAAAAAAATTTATCTCTATTTTCTTAGTTTCTTGGTTAGTTTCTCTAGCATGTTTTGGCTGGCATTACATATGGTATTAGAGCCCATCTTGCAAACACTGGGATCTCTAGTTAAGGTTGTAGTCCTTAGTTGTGTGTGGTGTGTTATAGTATTCTTGTTTTGTGTTGGCCCTTTTGGGATTCATGCTTGGTAAAGGTCAATAGGACCTTGTATATTATTGATGGTTATGCTTTGTACTCTTTCTCCTTCCTTCTTTTGGAAATCATAATTGTGTGCAACATATGTATTCATTTCTTACGTGTATCTTCTTGATGCAAGTAATGTTTCTATGCAACATTGGTTTTCCTTGTAATTTCTTGTGCTTATTGGAATGTTAAAGGTTGTTTTTGCTATATAAATGATTATGTTATAGAGTAGGAGGAAATTGTGTGAATTCTCTTAATTGATGTTATGTTTATAGGATTAGCTTATTATGGAGTAATACATTGCTTTTCTTATGGATAGTGAGATGAAGTGTTTGTATTATGCATATGAATATGATAGTGTAGATCACGTTGTGTATGTGAGGAATTTGCATGGAATGCATCTATATACAAATAGTAGCTTAAGGATATCTTCTCTTCTATTCTTCCCCTATCTTGATATGAAATATAAGGATGTGATTCAATGATGTATTTGTACCAGATAGAGCTATTGAGTGTTTATATATACGCGGTCTTGCATGTAAGAAAAGATTGTTTAAGATCTTATTATTCAATAAGGATTTAGGAATTCTAGTTGCAATTGTAATGGTAAGAGTTCTCATGAAAGGATGAAATTGCATGTTTTAGAGAATGTCTTAGGTAGCTGCATTGTACAATAAAGATGGTATATCTAGAAAATTCAATTACCCATGTATGATCTTGCATGCATATATTGATTGATTGATAACACTCTCTTTTCTCCATCTTTCTATTTAGATATAAGATATAAGAATACAATACTTAGGAGTGTATTCAATATTGAATAGAAGTATTGATTGCTTATTAATGGATATGATTTTGAGTGTACAATTAAGAGAAAAGTTTGATTAAAATAAATTTGCATTGAAGAACAAAATTCATGTATTGTATCTATGATTTAGTTGTTTTATGAAGAATAAGTTAGGTTGAATATCTTTTGCATGAATAATATGGAAAGACATATGGAATATTAGATTAATAGATCATGTTGTAGTATATGTGTTGAATAACACAAAGTTGGTGCATTGCATGTATAGTATAGGAAAATTTAAAATTATTCCATTGTGTCCTTGTTTGGTTGGAAAGATAAAATGTCTTTAGCTTCATGAAAGATTTGCATGGTTTTTATGAAATGTTCTACTTGATCAAATAGATAGTTTAAGAAATGATGCTATCTCTTGACCCTATTTGAATTTTAAGAATGTGCTTGCTCAATGAGTTCTAGTAGGATGGATTGATAATTAATTAAATAAGGATATAATGAGTTACTAGTTGGTAATTTTCATAGAGTTGCTCAAAATATTAAGTTTCTAAATGATAGTATTTAAGTGTTGATAGGAGATGAGTTGATAATAATATGCATATATTTGAATTTGAGTAACATTAAATGTAAATGGAAACAATGTTGTTGTAAGTAAGGCTATGATATCTAATTTCATGCTTAATATACACAAATTGACTGGTTAATGGCATGTTAGGAAAATTAGCATAGATAGTAGGAGTAGATGTGATTGAAATTTGATGTTAAATTTTACTTAGCAATAAATTATTAAGATTTATCTCTTAAAAGTAATATTTCTATGTGTGAATATATAAAATGTTGTGTAAATGTATATCTGCCTTCTTATTCACATACATACATATGTTAAAGGAGTGTTGCCATGCTTGAAGAGTGTGAATTATTGTGATTTGCATTTATAGATGTTAGCTCGATGATGAAATTTTTCTTGCAAAATGTTGTTAAATGATGTTCTCTTGAAGGTATTTTAATGAATTTGGGATGCTTGTTGTAGCTAGTAAAAGTGAAGTGTCTTGCTTGATCTCTTGTGTAATGCAATAATTTGAATGATTGGACCATAAAAAGGAATTTTTTTTTGTTATTTTATTGCTTTGAGTTAGGAAAATGGTTGGAATAAGATGTTTTAAATGATTGATGGATCTTAAATGAGAAGATTCGGCATATTGTTTATAATTGTCCTAAAAAATGATACAATTAGGTTATATTCAAATTAAGTTTTTAGACCAATGAGTGCATGTCTTTTCCCTAAGCTTTGTGACTTCTAGGAGTAAGTTGAGTCTAAGGAGGGGAGGATGTAGTGCCCGTCCCTAATTCATACTTTATGATAGCATGTGATATATGCTTATGGACTTGTTCATGTTCTTTATGTCTCTTGTTTCATTCTTTAAATTGATATTCTCTTTGACATTAGTGGATTCATTATGATTGCTACAACGATGTTGACTCTATGCTTTGGTTTAATTATTGAAGTTAGGTTTATGATTAGCTTCATGATTATTTTTCTATTTAGGACATGTGGTTCATGTTTATTTTTGATAATGATTTATCTTGTGCTAGACATTTCATATTGATAGTAGATACATAATGGTTTTATGAAGATGATGATATCATGTTATGTGCTAACCCTACTTTATGCTCATATTGGAATATATGTTGAGGTCACTGATGATGTTGTGGTTGCCATGATTGTACTACTATTGTGGGCATGAAAGGGACGATGTTATACCACTCATTTATGAGAAAGGTGTGATGTTTCAACTCCCTTTCACCTATTTGATTATCTATGATATATGCAATTGTATATGTTATTGTATAGACATGTGGTGTTTTGAAGGATGTAGGTACTAGACATTGACTCCACCGAGCTTTACAAGTCTGAGTGTGTCTCTAATCTCAATGGAAATTTGATCGAAGATGACATAAGGTCTTATCACACTCTAGGCTTAGTTAGTGTCTTGATAGTTTAAGTGTTTAAGCCTTAGTTGTCTTGTTGGGTTCTTTTGTGGTCCTATTTTGATTGTTGATCTATGATTGAGGTAATGGTATATATAATTATGCCTATTTTTGTGTGTGAGTCATTAGTTATTCATGTGGGAAGATTGCAATTCTTATATTTTATATGCACTACTTGTTTGGTTATATGCACTAGTCTGTTTTGTGTTTGCGCCATTCTATGTATTATTTGCACCAGAGTTTGTATTATATGTGCTAGAGTTTGCATAATATGTGCCAATTTTTGTGTCATATGTTCCATTTTGTATGTCAAATGCACCATTCTGGGTGTTGTATGCACTACACTATTTGTCAAAGGCACCAAAGTATTTAGTAAATGCGCTACATAATGTTGTATAAGCACCATTGTTTTGTGTAAATGCATTGTTCTAATGATTATTTGTCTCAATTGATTTTTTTTGTTCAATTTTTGAATTTGTACTTTCACCAGAGGCTTGTATTTGATTGTCTCAGTGATTCCCTGTGTTGTTCTCCCATCTTTCAATTCTTATGATTTTAAAATGTTGATTATTTGATTGAATTGTGTGGTTATGGGAGAGGTTGATATATTTGCAGTGATTATTGGAATCCTTATATTGGCTATATTGTGCATAATGATTTGCCAGGAATCATCTTTTGGCTATGCCTTGATATTTGATTATTGGAATCTCATTTTGGATGAATTGCATTGTTGAGACTATTGGTTCCATGATATGGTATTATTGTATGATGTGGTTATTGGCATATGGATCATTTTGGATTTTGGAACCTTTGGATGGTTGTTTTAAGTGATGCTTGAGATTCCATGTGTATTTATTCTATTGATGCTTTATCCTAGGTTTAGGAACATGTTAGGGGGAGTGGCTTCCAAGTGGGTGTTAGGGCCCTCAAGTGGCTATGGGGGAACCTCATTAGAAGTTTTCTTTAATAAATTGATAACATTAATATAAATTTTGGGTCAGGTTTTACAAATTAACAAGATAATTTGTGATGCCCCACTCATGGCTTAGTGTACTAGCACAGGCTCAGGATGATATTGGGAAGGCCTGGAATGGAAAGACTATGCTCTCCTATCTTCATGAAAGGTTGAGATGGTTCAACATGGGTATCACTTGGGCGTTGGGGTCAAGAGAGATTGTCAGGAAAACCACAGAGATGGACATCAAGGTCTGACCACTAGGGAAACCCTTGTTGGTAGCATGTGATGACACTCTTTCCCTACACATGTCCTACTACCTTAGCCTTGATTTGATGGTTGCCTCTAGTGGGTTTGTAGTGATTTATGGTTAAGCCTTGTTGAGTATTTTATTCATTGCTTGGTGTTGGTCTTGTTGAGAGTTAGTAATTTTTTATGTTCCTTGGATGTTAGGTGTCTTCCTAGATTTAGAGTGTGTGTGGGACCTTATACCATTCTTCATAGCATAGGGGGGTGGAAATTTTTGGTTCCACATGATCAAGTGGTTTGATGCCTTCTTCCATTGGGATTCTCTCTTTGCTAGATGTTCATGTGCGTGATGAGGAATTCTTTATCTCTTCATCTTATGCCTGGATTCTTGGAGTTGATATGTTATATTCTCTTGGTTGATAGACTTCATTATATCATGTATTTAGATATCTATCTTGTAATTAGGGATTATGATTAATTATGGAAATAAAAGATGTATAGTGGGTGATTTCCTTGAGAAAGATAAGATGTAAATAGGATGATTGTTATTGTAGATATAGATTATGATTCCTTGTAGAAGTGAAACATAGATTATTGTAATGATTTTATATGTGATCTTTGAGATATGAGATTATATAATATGTTAGATGACTATGTATATGTCTTAGTAAGAAGGGATTTGTTTATGTTTAAAATTGATGGTGTTATCTAATTGTTGGAAATAATGATTGGGAACATTTGAATTTGGTGCATTAATATAATCCTAGAATTGGTATGATTTGGATTCTTGATTAAATGATAATGTGAACTTTGGGATATGTTAATAGTGGAGATTCATGTATGCATAATAATGTAGTTATATGGTTATCCTACTATGTGTCTTAGTTGAAATGGATGTTACAAATAATGAAGGAATTATGAGGTAGAGTGAATATATATTATTTATATCTTGTTAAATTAAGTAATGATGTTAGGATACCCTAGGGAATGTAAACATATTGGATGTTAATTTATGTGATGTGGGTTAATTCCACTTGCGTATTTATGCTTATATCATCATGTGTACTTATGTATGTGTTGTAATTGTTATTTAAAAAAAAAAAATCTCTATTTTCTTAGTTAGTTGGTTAGCTTCTCTAGGGTGTTTTGGCGGTCATTACACATGTATTTTGGTTAAAGTGTATTGGGAGTAAATTTGAATTTTAGCAATATTAATCAATATTATTATAAATTATTTAAATATTACAAAGGCTCACCCCCTAGGTGTTGTAGAGCGTGAAGTACAAGAGATCATTTAATATTTGATTGAGATATCATTCATTGGACACTAATCCAAATTCCTATTGATAGAATTTTGGTTCATTCTTAGGTGAATTTGGGAAATTAGTTGGAAACAAAAAATTAGTGACTTTGTTGGGGACTTGTTAGTATTTTTCTTCAAATTGCAGCCCACTAGTCTGTCTAGGGTGTTAAAGGGTCAAATATCTAGCCGTCTATTGAGTAATTTTTGATAGCTTTACACAAGTTGTCAGTATTTTCAAATATTTACTAGTTCCCATGTTTGGGTGGAGACTCTAGACAATCGTATTCTCAAGTTGGTGAAGCAAGAATCCTAAAAGCACATATGAGTGGTGAAAAGGTCCAACACATAGATACACAGAGGAGTATGAGAATTTTAAAGCTGAATTTTGTAAAAAGTGCATCAAATTAGAGAAATGAAGTTGATTATAGAGGAAATGTAGATAAGTGATCACACTAGGAGGTGGTGAATAAAAGGTGGACTATAAAAAATAAAGGTATTCTTGAATTCCCTCCTGCATAAGATTTGGTAAATAGTAACAATAAAATTTCTTTAAATAGTTCTAAGGGTAGACTACATTTTCCTAGCTATCAAAAGGGAAAGGGAATAGTAGAAAATTATTTCAGTGATTCTCATACACCTATTTACAAAGTAGATTAAAGTAGTAGTGAGAAATCTTACCCTAAAGAGAGCCTTTATTTTGATCATACTTTCCCAATGGAAAAAAAAATTCCCTCAGAGGCTAGCATCCCATTCTATGAAGATCCTGTCTAGGAAAAGGCTACCTAGGAGAGGTTGACAAAAGAAGATGAGAGAGTTAGAGTTCAAAGAGAATGTGAGCAATACTATGTAGAAAGCTTAACTACTACACAAAATTCATTTAATATGTTGTGTCATACCCAGTGCTAATGAGTCAACCCCATGCTCAACCCTCTTATCCAACCCAATTTTTTGATGCAAATACCATTTCTACATCTGGCGGTCCCTAAAGGGAACCAACAAAACAAGAGATTTAGGCTAATTTTGAGCAAATGAAAGACCAGATGACCAGGTTACAACTCCTAAAGTAGAGAGAAGCCATGGTGCAAGAAATTTTGAATCTTACAACTTTCCCTTCAATGTCTATCCCACTTAATTCAAATGTAAATATTGCATCAAGTGGAGGCTCGACATATATACCATTCAATGGTCTTGCTTCCCATCATGTGACATCCTCTATATGCATTGCTTCCACATCAAATATGTTACAAGCTTTAAAATTTATAGTGACTAGCACACATATAATATCTCCTATAACTAGCTCTATGCCATTGCATTTTGCTAGCAATGTTTTTGATAGCTCACAAATGAGTTAGAATGTATTATCTATTATGAAAGGAAGTATGTAATTATCTTCTTCCTTAGCTACCTTAGTGTTGAACACGGAAAAAACCATTTCAAATATGTCCTTACCCCCTGTAGGTAGTCATTCTATTGTTACAAGGAAAGGAGGAGTTGCTCAACAGTAATATGTGCAAAATCAATATACTAGACAAGGGTACAATCATCTCCAAGTTCCACTTCAGTACCCCCCAGTCAACCCTATTGGTGGTCTCAATGCATACAAACAATACCAACAACAACTTGCTCAATAGTATCAGTATCAATGGTTAAATCAAGGGTGATTGAATCAATGTGGAATCAATTCAACTAAGGCAACCTAAATCAATTGAATCAAGGAAATGTTAACCCCCATGTTGGTGCATACAATTATGCTCCTCCTCCACCTAGTAATTAACAATAGGGGCCATAGATTCAGGCTCAAAATGTTAACACGAAAGGCCCTATGCAATTGGATTTGAATAGTATACAAGGATATCCTAATGCCATTGATAACAAGATTGGATATTTTCTTCCAAATCTTATCTGGAAATGATGCAACATTAGGTGAAGATAATTTGAGGGCCTTTGTAAATATCATGGAAAACATTGAAGTAGAGGATGAAGATGTATTTATGAAGTTGTTCATGCAATCTTTAATTGATGATGCTTGCTACTGGTATAGGAGATTACCTAATGCATCAATTAACTCATGGAATGAATTCAAAAGAGTCTTTAGTTGTGAGTATGGTGATAATTTTGAACCTCAATTTTCCCTCCATGAATTTATCAACATTCAAAAGGGATACAACTAATTAGTGGTAGAATTTAATACCAAGTTCAATAAATTATACAATAAGATACCTGCACACTTGTACCCCACTAACCCCATGTGTTTAGTATTCTAGAAGAAGGAATTTGACCCTAAGATAGGATATGAATTGAGGAATAAGAATTCTCATACATTGGGAGATTCTTTTAAGGTGGATCTAGAGATCACAAATAATAGAAAAACATCTAGTAAGTTTGGAAAGAGGGATGATGTAAGGATTCTTCAAAATTGCAAGGATCATCAAAGAAAGTAACCTAAAGAGGAGGAAAATTTAGATAAGGTCATGAGTGCCCTCAAAGAATAGCTATAAAGTTGCCCAACATGAAAAGGGACTCTCTCATGATAGGTCAAATTTCAAGAGGAATGATAGGCCATGGTTGTATGACATGCCATACAATACAAACTGGCTTGATGGTAAAACAATTCGTAACAACAACAATAATGCAAAATAATGGCCAAGTAAAGAAAATCATGATCCCTTGAAGAGGCCTAGTGAAAATTTAGTGGAAGATAATCCTTGTTGTATAACATGTATCCACCCTCACTCCCCTGTACATTTAGTGGTCACACAATCTATCCAAGAATCAAAAGAACCCAATGATGAGAATGATTATTTCCAATATGATGATCATACCATTAACATGTTGTAAATCCAGCCATATGCATCTCAGGATGCATATGATTCATTAGAGGATAATGTTGAGGACAGTGATATCAATGCTCATAGATTATTTAAATCAACAAGTGACCAGTAGATATTCTCAACTAATGATGAAGAGTGCAATCAAGATTGCACTATAAACATGCCTGATAACTAGCAGAAAAAATGTTAATTTGAGAAGACCACCTAAAGAATAAATAAAAGCTCTCATAGTTTCAACATTTTCTCAAGTAAGGAGAAACTACCAATTAATAAACCAGACTGTAAATACAGAACATGGACAACTAGGGAGCATGTTCATAAATGAGAGTCAAAGTACAAACAAGTCACAAGCAATAGTCCAAAAGCTAGAGGACAAGGAAAAAGATCCTAAGCATCAGAAGAATCAACAATATGTTCCCAAAGAGGCATCAAAAGGTGACAAAGTGGAGAATAAAGCTCATGTGAATCATGCTACCAAACCTCAACCAATGGTTGACAAGGAAAGTAATCACAAAGGATAGGTAAGAAAAGAAAACACACACTTTGTCCCAAATGTTCCAACATTTTATTTTTCTCAAACATTGTGTTAAACCAAAGTTTTTGTACCATTTCTAGAAATGATGAAAATTGAAGAATATAGAAATAGTGTTGTGACATTGTTATCTAGTGTTTCAACTAAGTCAGGTCCATTCCCTAAGTAGTCACAAACCCAAGAAAAGGATAATAAGAAAGTCAATTATGTCAGATCAAAAATGATGAAAACTCTTGAATTGTACCTAGGGACTACTATCACTAAGTCTCCATCACAAATTGACCCCTTCTATACAACCTTGTTGATTAACAATAAGCTAGTGAAAAACTATATGATTGATTCAGGGGCTGCCATTAACATAATGCCCATGTTAGTGATGAAAGAACTAGGGTTATGGGTTGATACTCCATATGGGAAGTGTTATGCCATGGATAATAGGTTTGTCCCAGTAATAGAAATCATGAAAAATTTAGAAGTGAAGTTGTCTTCTTACCCTGAAGCTGCATATAAAGTAGACATAATTTTAGATATAGCCCCCAAATATGGGAGGTTGTTATCTAGACAATGGACTACAGTTGTAGGAGGAAATGTGTAGCTATATTTTCCATATGCAACTATCCTTGTTAATGGGAAGGAAGTTAGATTGAGTAGTGAGCCATGATTTGAAGAGATTGTTGAGCATGTAGACCTAGATTAGATGGTGTGTCTTCGTAACATGGATGCGGACTGTAGCTTCAGAGTCAATATGGTTGAACCTAAAATGAAGAATATTGATCCCATTGTAGATGAGCTTCAATGTGACAAGGAAGGGTTGCGGTAGATGTATTTTTATGGTGCATGTAAAAAGGAAGGTTCAAGAGTAGGTGTACTTTTTACTACTCCTAGTGGGAATTAACACTTTCAAATATTCCTTTTTGCTATCTTTTGATTTCACAAACAATATTTCTAAATATGAGGCATTACTATTAGGCCTCAATATGGCTATGAAACATGGTATTAAGATGATGATAATGTTTGGAGACTCTGAGTTGATTGTTTCACAAGTTAGGTCTATATACTCCTCTAAGAATAAAAGATTGAAGCATTACAAGTTTCTTGTTTGCAACACCTTGGAATTGTTTGATGCTTTCTCTTTTGTATGGGTGGATAGAGCTAAGAATATAATGGTAGAATTCTTGGAAAATGTATCTTTGAGGAGTGGTAATGTTACTTTGGCAGGGATTTCTAAAGTAGAAGTAAAAGTCAAACCTTCAATCCCTAGCAATATTTGCAATTGGTAGGTTTTTCAAGATGATGATGATGATGTACTAAAGTTTTTGCAATGTATAGACCAATATAAAACACAAGAAATTGAATTCAATGCATTTGTTGAAGTTGTATATGGAAAGGAAATTGTATTTGGGAATGAATATGTATAATTGAAAAACAAAAAAATCCCAAGAGGACTGATTGTACTAGAAAGATTATTTGATGATAATGATAGTAGTTCCATGAAACCTACCTTTATAAATAAAAAGATCTAGAAGAGGTGAACTTGGGAATTGAATCTTCTCCAAAAAGGGTTTATATTGGAAAGAAGATCAGTCTCGAAATTAAAACAATGTCGATAGCTTGGTAAGGTCATATGATGAATTGAAGGCATATAGAGATGATCATTTCTAGCATGAGATCCCATTGAAACTATATGCTAAGCCCTTCAGAGAAAAACAAAGGCCCATTAGCTTGACCCTGACACCAAAAATGCAAGAAGAATTAATGAAGCTTAGAGACGAAAGCATACTAAAGCCCATTCAACATTCTTCTTGGGTTTCAAATGTAGTTCCAGTTAGAAAGAAGAATGGAGACATAAGGTTTTGTGTTGATTTTAGAAATTTGAATGTCTCTTCTTTAAAAGACAACTACCCACTGTCCAACATGGAGACTATTTTACAAAAGGTCATTGGATGTGAGTTGTAGTCAATGATGGATGGATTCTTAGGTTATAACTAGGTTAAAGTCAAGGAGTCAAAGTAGTATAAGAAATAATTTACAACTCCTTGGGGAACTTATGTCTATGTGAGAATGCCATTTAGATTGACAAATGCTGGAGCAATATTCCAAAGAGCCATGGATATTGCATTTTCTGATTTGATAAATATTATCATGGTGGTCTACCAGGATGAATTTACTACATTTTCCAAGAAGGAAAAGGACCACTGTATGCGTTTAGATAAAGTCTTCACCAAGGCCATAGAGTAGGTGATATCTCTAAATCCCAAGAAATGCAACTTTGTTGTAATTGAAAGAAAGTTACTTGGAAATATTGTATCCAAAGATGGAGTGCATATAGACGCTGAAAGAGTTGTAGCTATAGATAAAATTCTAGATCCTAAATCAATCAAATCCATATAGTCATTCTTTGGCCAAATAAACTTTGTCGGGAGATTCATCTCTACCTTTGCTAAAATTGTGAAACCTATATAAAAAATGCTAAAGAAATGGGTAGAGATTGACTAGATTACAAAAACTATTGATGCATTCATTTCCATCAAAAGAGCTTTTAAAAAAGCAACAGTGTTGAAATATCTTGATTTTAGAAAGCCCTTTCAAATCTTCTTGTTTGCATCATTTCATACAATTGCAACTATTATGCTCTGAAAGAATGAGGAAGGATATGAACAACCAATTGCATTCTTTAGCAAGTCACTCCAAGCAACTGAGTTCAAGTATGACATTGCAAAGAAACAAGCATATGCACTGGTGAAAACAATAAAATATTTTAGGCCATATTTGGTATGTGCTAAAGTTGTAGCATATGTTCCTAATGCAATTGTAAAGGATATTTGTGTCCAAACTGAAGTAACAAGCCAAAGATGCAGATGGATCAACAAAATTCAGGAGTTTAATGTGGAGATTCAAATCACTAAGTTGATTAGAGGACAAGGATAGGAAATGTTGATGGATAAGACCAATTTGGATGTTGTACAAGTTAATTGTGAGGATGCAAATGAGGAGAAATTCTATAGCGTTAAAAAGACTCCTTGGTACACCAATATTGTTCTTTTCTTGAAACATATGAAATGCCTTAACAATTTGACTAATAATCAGAAAATAACACTAAAGTTCCAAACCCTCAAGTATGTACTCATTTAAGGTGATTTATACTAGAAGGAATGATATGGTTTATTACTCTTATGTTTAGAAGAGTGTTAGGTTAACAAAGTGGTGAAGGAAATACATGAAGAGGTATGTGGAGGCCACTTCATAGCTAAGACAACTGCCCATAAGATCTTAAGGGTGGGTTACTATTGGCCTACCCTCTTCATTGATGCTTATAAGTATGTCAAAAAGTGTGAAGCCTGTCAAAAGTTTTTTGGTAAATTGAATTATGTAGGTGCATTTCCCTTGAGACCATTGCAAATAAAGGACCCTTTATACCAATGGGGCATTGACTTCATTGGGGAAATTTAAGAAAAGTCTAGTGAGGGACACAAGTGGATTCTAGTTGCAACCAACTACTTCACAAAGTGGATAGAAGCTGTTCCAACCAAGCAAGAAACTAGTAAGGTGGTTACTGACATTTTAATGAATAATACCATCATTAGATTTGGGCCACTAGTAAGATTGATAATAGATAATGTAATATGCTTTAGATCAGAAGATTTTACAATGTTTTTTGGTTCATATGGGATAACTATTTTATATTCATCCCCATACCACACACAAGGGAATGGACACATGGGATCCAGTAATAAAAGTATTCTAAAGATCATTAAGAGGACCTTAGAGAAGAACAAAAGAGAAAAGGATTCAAAGCTCAGTATTTCCTTATGGGTTGATAGGATCATTGTTAACAAGGCATTTGGAAAATCACCATTTGAACTAGTTTATGGAACACAAGCAAGACTACCTATGAACAACCTTCTGCCAGTGTACAAGTTCATTTAAGAAAATGATTGGGATATCCCTAAACCAATGGAGGAAAAGATGGAGAAATATTTAGAGTTGGATGAAATCAAAAGTGAAGCACAAAAGAAAAAAGAAAAGATACAACAACAAAGAAAATATTTGTTTGACAAGAGGGTAATAGACAAAAAATTCAATCTTGATGTCTAGTCCTAATGTGGAATGAAAAGAGACAAGATAAAGGTAACTACAAAAAATTTGAGCCCTTATGGTTAGGCACATTTATCATCTTTGAGAAGAATAGTGAAGACTCATACTTTCTTAAAAACATGGATTGTGAAGTCCATGAACTACTAGTGCATAGATAGTTTCTAAAACACTTTTTTGCTTAATATTTCTCTCCATGCACAATAGCTTAGTGTACATGTATATATTTATGTGTGTTTTCTTTGTTTTATTAGTCTTCCCCCTAGAGTTCTAGATTCTTGCCTTGATCCAAGCGATCAAGCATCCCCAACATGAGCCATTGTTAGGACTACCAAAATTTGCTAGTTGTTGTGATCGAAAAGTGTTCTTAATTCCCCTTGCCACGCATCAGCATTTTGAAATTATTCCTAAGTGATTAACAAAGTATACATTACCCATGTCATGTCTCCCTTTTCTTCTAATTTTGTGTTGATTGGTTGTCACTTTGAGCCTTTAAAGTCATTAGTGACCGCCCCCCTGTGTTAGAAATGAGTTTTCCTATCGGTTGCATATTTTTCCACTAATCTAAAGTCTTAACCTAGACCTAAGTTTTTCTCACTCAATTTTTAATCTTCCCCTCGCCCTCGCATAGTCTTTTCCAAGGTTCTAAACAATGCATGTGGAGATGGGGAAACATTGGCTACCAATTATGGTTCCCCCAAGATTGGCATTCATGGAGATTTTTTGGTAGTTGATGCAGATGGAGAAAAAGTGGGTGGAACTAGAGAGAAAGGGAAATCATGTACCCATATATATCCAATTAAATAATTTTATTGTAGGTTGTGAATCTTTGGAGAAAGTATAGGAATTCATAAGGGGAAGCTACCACCTATAGAGGGGAAAAATTAGAAGCTATGACTCGAAGGGATATATGATCCACTTGAGGGTTAATAAAATGAAAATAAAATTTGTTCCCCATGAACCTTTTCAATTTGAAGACTTGGAAGACAATTGTTCCCTTGAGAAAACTCTAAATAGTAGAAGAAAGTGGGCTTTTATAGAAAGGCTCTAGAGGGAGAAAAGATAGAAAGACCCTAGATTCATAAGATTTTTTGCAAATGTTAAAAATATTACCTTGAGGATTCAACTAAAGTTACAAAATTTTGTATAATTGTACACTAAAGCTCAAGGGGAGCCATCTCGGCCAATAGAGGAAAGGCCTAAATACCAATGACCAAAGCCCATGGTGGTTGTAGGTAAAGGAACAAAAATTATAGGCTAAGAGCAATAGGAAACTCAAGTTGGTCCTCTAATGGATCAACCCCTTGAAACGGCTAGGGATGAGCAAATTCAAATTGTAGAAATTGGTGATGATGAAGAAGAGATGGATCAACCTCTCCTTTCCCCTCCACATGACATACTTCATGAAGAGGAAGATACACAAGAGCCTATGGACGTTGATAGGGATCCTATGCCAAATGTCATTCTAGTGGAGGGTGTAGAAGACGAAACAATGATTGTTGCTTTGCAATTCATTTCTAATGATGATTTTATCAAAAAATTTGAATTCAATATATTTTGGATACAAGCAAAATTGAAAGAGTTTTCTGAGGAAGAGGCATCAAATTTTGACCAAGAAAGTGTTGATATTACTCCTATTGAATCCTGAAGAATGGTTAAGGAGAGTAGAATGTTACTAGTCCTAGATTGGGACCTAAAAGAAATTTTATACTTGACCAAATAATAAAGCAAGAAGATCCTTCATTTGTCAAATAATTCAGTCATATTATATTGAAGATGATTTGGCCAAGAAAGAGTCAGAGGCATCATCTTCTACTTTGGTGATTGAGCACCAACCTCCTCCTAAAACTCAATGAGATCAAACAAATTTCATTGAGAAAGATGACATTGTTCCCATCTCCCCATATAAAATTGAAAAACTTGGGGATGAGAGGAGGGCTTTGGGGCAGCTGACTAAGAGGAGAGAGAAATTTTTTATTGAAGTAGAGATAAAAAGAACTTTGTAGGTAATGACAGGGACCATAAAACACATGTTACAAGGAATGTTGAATAAATTAATTGATGTATATAATTCTTATCAGGCCCTTGCAAACATTGTACATCGGTGCCAAAGTTATGTGGCAATTTTGAATCCTCTGTACGAGAGGTGACAACCACATATTAGAACTTTGAATGATTCAGAATTGTCCACTCAAAATATTCCCAATGCTCCTACCTCTATCCTCGAAACATGGAGGATGGTGATAATGGTGGTGAAAGAACTCCCATTTCTTGAAGCAAAGGAGAAAATTGATTCATTTAATGAGTCCAAAAACTGGACTACTCCCAAGATATTTCTTGGGATGGAAGCATGAAGAATCTATAGTAGTGGATAAATGAGTTTAAAGACATGGTCCCCATTGCCTTGTAAAATATTGATGATGGTCAGAAGTTGCAGTTACCAATATATTACACAAATCTTGACAAAATCATCACAACAGAGCTAAGATTTGGAAATTTCATAACATAGGCTAGGAATGTCATTGATAATAAATGTAGGGAAAGGCCAAATAAAGTGCAGAAAATACGGAGCTTCAAGTGGCTAACTAACTTTGTAATTGCAAAGTGGCATCAAGAGGACTGCATTATGGAGGAAAAATAAAGATAAAGACACCATGATAGGAGGGACAAACCATGTTTCAAACATAACCTAACTACATAATGAGAGCCTTACTAGATCATCAGATCACGAGTATCTTATGATGATTCAAAGTAGTTGATTATGTTGGAAGTACAAATATTTTAGTCACATATCATTCAGTGTCTTGGTCATCTTACAAGGCTTGTTTTCAATTACTATTTATTTCTCTCCTTTTAGTTTATACATTTTCCATTTCATCATCATTTGCAAGGTTGGCAATAAATTTTATCTCCAAGTGAAGAAATCATCCAACAGTGCACACATCATCGTGCCACATCAACCACTTTTGTAGTGATAATTTTGTAAATGCACAATAGAATAATAGCCAATTAGCACCGACTTTTGCATCAGATTGTAGTGTATTTTGAGCCATGAATTAAACAATTTGGCTAGTGCTAAAATTGGTGCAAATAGGCATGGTTAGCTCGACATCAGATTTTGTGTCAACTTTTCCACTGGATATGGTGCCAGATTTAGTGTCGGATTTAGCACTAGAAAATCATAGCACCTCCATTGGCACCAGGTAGTAATGTCAAAAATTGCACCAAAATTCACACCCAATTTGGCTTCCGATTTTGCTTCCATGTTTGCTCCCATTTTTCCTTCTAGTTTTGCTTCCAGTTTTATGTCCAATTTTGCTTCCAATTTTTCCTCCAGGTTTGCTTCCAATTTTGCTTCCAAGTTTGCTTCCAAGTTTGCTTCAGGTTTTGATTCTAGTTTTCCTTCCAGTTTTTCTTCCGATTTTGCTTCCAATTTTGTGTTTGATTTTGCTTCTAATTTTTCTTCCAACTTTTCTTCCAATTTTGCTTCCAGTTTGCTTCTAGTTTTTCTTCTAGTTTTGCTTCCAAGTTTTCTTCCGGTCTTGCTTCCAGTTTTGCTTCCGATTTTTCTTCCAGGTTTACTTCCGATTTTGCTTCCGGTTTTGTTTCTTGGTTTGCTTCCAGTTTTGCTTCTAGTTTTGTTTCTTGGTTTACTTCTAGTTTTGCTTCTAGTTTTGCTTCTCGTTTTGCTTCCAATTTTGCTTCTAGGTTTGCTTCCAATTTTTCTTCTAGTTTTTCTTCCAATATTTCTTTTGGTTTGCTTCTAGTTTGGCTTCCATTGTTGCTTCCTTTTTGGCTTCTAAAAAAGCTTCCTATTTTGCGTCTATTTATTAATTTAAAATGTTTTATTTCAATTTAATTAGTTAAATATATCATTCCTCTTAAATAGCTCATATGACTATAAAGTAATTTAATTATTTAACTCATATGTTTAAATAACAATATAATTATTGTAACATGATCATCATCTATAATTAAAACAAGTGAGTCAAATATCTATAATTTAATTGAATTTGACAAAATCCATCCTGAGCAGTAAATCAAAATAATCGTACTTAATAAATATCCATCCAAAAATAATAAAACACTTTTAATATATATAAATTGACAAGTCATTACAGATAAGATCATCATCTTATATAACTAAAACAAGTGAAATTCAAATATGCCAGTACATCAAAAACATGTCAAAATGATACATGTCCAACAGTTGACAGAAGCAAAAATGATACATGTACAAATGATATAAATAAGATTGTTAAATTATATAACTCAAATTGATACAAGTCAAGATGATACATGTCCAAATGATATAGTGAAAATGATACATGTCAATATGATACAACTCAACAATATAGTACTATAGGTCATGAAAATGATACATATGATAGTAACCATGAAAAGAGTCATCATAATGATATATCAACAATGTTCCATGATGTAGTCTATATGATCATGAATGTCACTGGTTACTATCACCAACTGTCTCATCATCATCATCACCATCATCATCATCACCATGGTGATGATGATGATGATGATGATGATCATCGCCGTCATCGTCGTCATCGTCGTCACTGTCATCATCATCATTGTCATCAACCTCAGTGTCTTCTGTATTTGTGTCATCATCATCCTCTGCCATGTGATCTGTATTGACAAAACTAATATTTTGTGGATCTATATCATATTGAGGATCATCTTGATCTTCTGGAAGACCCGTGTTCTGCAAAAAAAAGAATTTAAAATGAAAATTTATTATTTATTTCATGCAATAATTTAATTTTTTGTTATATATCTAATATTACAACATATGAGACAAAACCATAATCATATTACATCATATCAAAGTGCACATACCATAATAAAATTTCAAAAAAGTTATTGCTAATATTGGTGAGTTAGGAGAAACTTCAGTTTTCAAAAGAAAATCCAATTAGGTTGACAGACTTATGGATTAGGCCAACATTTGGTGGAAGAGGAAGAAAGATGACTGGAACTCTAGAGGCCCACCATAACAGATTCAATATTCAACCATGAGAGTAGAAGAGAGAGCTGATATCATGTATCAAAACATTAAGCATGCATTCTTCCAGCCAACAAAGAAGGAGATGATTACTTTGCTTCATTTTCATTTGCATAACCATATCACGGTGTGGTTCAAACCAAGAAGACCAAGGATGTCTAGTTTTATGTGGAGGTAAAGGATGTGGTCCAAAATTTAGGAGGGGAAAGAAGGTCAATGTATAATCCTAATGAAATTGAGGAAGAACAACAAGAGAGGGACAAGAAAAATAAAATCAATATAGAGTTTCAAGGATTTGTCAAGCGAGTAAGAGAGCTATGGGAGCAACCTCATCTAAAAGATTTTGAACTAGAGTTTGATATACCATTTAGAGAGCTTGGTTTTCATTGAGTTCCTTTCAAATCCTTTGCTTTTATTGTTCCTACGGTAAACTGCTTGGTAGAGTTGGTGGAATTACCTTTCTTAGTAATCACTACTAGTGAGATTGAGATAATTAACCTTGAGAGAGTAGGACTTGGGCAAAAGGCATTTGATATGGCTATTGTTTTCAAAGACTTCAAGCAGGATGTACTCAGCATGTACATCATTCCTGAATCTTCACTTGATGGCATCAATGAATGAATGAACTCCATGGATATAAAGTATTATGAAAGCATAATGAACTTGAATTGGTGGCCAATTTTGAAGACTATTACTGATGATCCAAATAAATTTATTGAAGATGGTGGTTGGGAATTTTTGAATATGGAAGCTAGTGATTTTGATTCTAATAATTTAGAAGAGTCAAATCAAGGATATGAACCCTCTAATGTAGAAGAGGAATCAAAATCAAATGAGGAAGGTTCAAAAGATGAATCTCTTGTGGAGTCAGAGGAGGATGAAGAAGAAGAAGAAGCTTTTGAAGAGGAGGAAGGTAAAACATGGGATGAATTAGAAGCCGAACCTAGAAATGCAGATAAGGAAAAAGGAGACGAGTCTGATAGTGAAGAGGAAATGTGGCAATGCAATGTAAAAGCTACAGGAAAGTCTCAGGCACCTGATATTAGAGATTCAAGATGAATTACTGCCAAGAGGCATAAAGTCAGATGAATTGAGTTCATCTACATCCTTCTACTATTTATTCATGCACATAAATGGTCATCTTATAATCATAATATTTGAGCTCTATTTATTCATCCTATGCATTAATAAACAACTCAACACAAGAGGTGCAAATTGATATATTAACACAACAGTATCCAACTAAGTTATTGAAACTCAACTATTGATACCTCATTCTTCATCCATATTAAAAAATCGTTCCACTTTTTATTTTGTAACATATTATTTTCAAATTTCTTTGGATGGTGGCTATATTTCTCCTCGTGCCAAAACATGGCACATGTACTAGTTAAACTAATTAATATGCAATCATTTACTTTTTCCAAGGAAATAAAAAAAAATCATTTAACGTATTAAATATACTTACAAATGTATAGATCAAGGCTTGTTAACCTTTTTAGTCACCATGATGTGTGACACAAAGTTTCTCAAGCCTAGCCTTGGAGGCCTTGTCTTGAAACATATACTTATTCAATTTAACTATGCACAAATAAAATTTAAATATCGTTAGGCCCATTAAGTTAGTCAGGAAGTTAGGGGCCGCAAGGATTCACGTGGAGGGTGATTCCTTGATAATCATCTAAGCAATAATAAAAGGAGGAATTGATGCTGGGAATTTGTAGGGTGTGATTAGGAAAATTATTGAAGAATTAGCTCTTTTTGAGGATTATAAGATTAGTCATGTTAGGAGAAGAGGGAATATGGAAGTAGATACCCTCTCAAAATGGGCTTTAACATTTGTAGAGGTGGATGAATTTATAATTGAGAATTTTAGAGGAGTTTCTTTGGAGTAATTTTTGTCTATTGCATTTAATGCAAGGTGGTGTTAGTTAGTAAGTAGAGGATTTTTTTCAAAATTATTGAAGGAAATGAAGCATTGATGAAGGTTTTGCTTCTAGCATTGGACATACGTTCGACATTAATGGTGATGTGGCCATAAATTTTCTATGTAATGATGTTTTTCCTTGCATTTTCTTCAATGCTTCTTGGTTTGTGGGAGTAAGGAGAGTGTTAAGATGGAAATGTGAAGTAGTCTAATGGCTAATGTACCAAAGAAGAAATGAAGGCCAAATTCACTCTGAAAGTGAGGGGTAAATTGGATCGTTTTGTTGGAAAAGTGATGGTGAAGAGACTACTTAGCTTGTTCCTATATAGGGATGTGAAGGTGGTGCAATATGTACAAATCATTCTGGGTAATGGCTTCGAAGATTTGAAGCACAAATATCAGACTAATATGGATATATACTCTTTGATCATGGTGCAGGGACTAGACTTAGGAGAGTCGGTGGAGGTTGTAAGGAAAGTGATGAAAGCATTGGTGCATAGGGATTTCTTAGTGGACATGAAGAGTATCCTGGAATAGGCTATACGAGGACAAGGCTTTAATGTAAGTGATTTAATGAGAGATAAATCACCCTTTCATTAGGCGGCTAGAAAGAAGAACCAAAGCCTTGTGGAGAGAGGGTGTGGAACAGGGTTGGAAATATTTGAAACTATGTGCCAAATTAATGGAGGTTGAGGAGATAATAGCAAGACTCAAAGCCATTGCCAGAGAGGAGCTGTGTGAGAAGAAGTGTTTGCATTCAAGAAAGAAGGTGAAGCCACTCACGAAATTGTGCCCATTACATTTGGGCAACACTTCTGGAACTTCCATGTAAACTCAATGCTCATTTTTTGCATAGTTTACTATGTTTAAGCTACATGTTGATGTATAAGTTTAAGGGGTTAAGCCCTATTTTTTGTTTTGATACTGTAAATAGATGGAGTTTGGGTAGTAGTTAGTTGGATAGTTTTTAGGTGGCTATGGTAGGGCTTTTTGATCTGTAAGTTTTTATTCTATTTTAACAGACATGATGTGATGGTGTTGGAAGAACTTTTTATTTGGAGCTTTGTATATTTTGATTTATCTTGAATAAAATAAAAATATTATCGTGCTGATAATTTTTTTTAAAATATTTTTTAATAAATTTGACATAATCTTATGAGAAAATTCAAATACTTGCATACTCTCCTCACTAGACATCCTTTGTGCATCTTGGCTTCATGTTATAATATTTTGAGCCAAAGCTCAAATGGGTAGGGTAAATTTTTTTGTTGGTTTCTCAAAGGTTTTACAATTTATAATGCAACAAAGAGCAGTAAACAATCACAAATTCAAATGTAATACAAAGAGCAGTAAAAAATCACTAATTCAAGAAAGAAAAAAAATTGTAATGACATTTTTCCCTTTTTTTTTCATTTGATTTCTTCCTTCATGTGGGAAATTTTAAATTTTTTGATTTTGATTTAGTAGTCAGCATTAGTTAATGCCAACTTTAGCACCAATTTTTGTCCATTAATGTAATTAGTTTGGGACGCCTAAGCTAGCACCAAGTGCACCTAATTGAGTGCCTATCATTGTTGTATAGTGACTATTTTCATTTTTGTGACTATCACTGTCTTATGGCTCCTTGATCAGCTTGGTGCGGTAGAGCGGTTTTTACTGCGTCCTGCAAGGTGCTTCATCCTTCTTGGCGGTAGTGCAATGAAAGATTCTGTGGAGGCATGCAAGTCATCCTTCTATTCCTGGTGGTGTTGCAGTGACTCCTGCAAGTCTTCTATCATTGTCATGCAGTAGTGTGGTGACCACCACTGTCTCACAGCTCCATCAACTCGGTGCGGTAGAGTAGTTTTTACCATGGTCCCGCAAGTTGCTTCTTCCTTCGCAGTGGTAGTACGGTGAAAGATTCTGTGGCAGAATTTTTATTCACAGAGGAGGCCATCGAGAGAGGACATGGATGATGTAGAAATACTAAATCGTTGAGAGGAAAGTGGGTGGAAATAGATGAGACGACATTGATTAAGCACTAAATTTATTTTGATATTTTGTTGTGTGAAAAAATTACTAATGACCTTTTCATAAATGTGTTTGATAGCATATCATGCCATTGGAAATTAGGGGGGATTCCTATCTTACAGTTGACTTAAGGAATGTAATAAGTAAATTGTCAACATTTACAAGGTATGTGGTTATATGAAATGTTCATGTGTGAGAGACAAAGATATTATATTGCATTTTAATTTATGACTAAAGGTTCATACTAATTTACTATTCTTATAATAGATGGGTGACCTCCAAGGAGATCCATGAATCTGAAGTTCCTAAAATTTGAAATTCTTCAATAATATTATGTTGTACTTGGACAATTGAAAACCTATTTTATTCTCCTAGCAAGGTTTTTTATTTTCCATTATAATTCTACACCAAACAACATTTGCATGGATGGCCTTTTGCACCAATCTTTATTTGTATGAAGTTCATGAACCTATTTTCAAGCAATAAATTCCTTTCATAGACAGGAAATGTAAAGGATTCATTTAAGAAAATATAAGTAGTCTCTTTTTGAGGGTAATCCACATGCAAAAAGTAAAAATCACATAGAAAACAATTGTACGGTAGAAAATCAGATTCAATCAGTTTTTGATAAAGAAAAATAAGTTTTGAAGGGGCCCCGAAACCCTTTACAATGACATTGAGATGCAAGTGAAATTAAACCACTAAGCCCAACATCCCAAAAAACCAAAAAAGCTGACATAAGATGGAACATTAGCAACCCATCAACAAACCCAAAAGCGGAAAACATCAACAAACCCGCTGAACCAAAAAAGGAAGTACCAACTACATTAAATTATCTAAAACATTGGCTGAGGCCATGTTCTCCTTGATGAACTCCTCATGCATACTAATAACATCCTTCAACTCCTCAACAACAACAATAGCCCTCTTTTTCATCTTGCTCCTCATCCTAAGGCATGAACTTGCCTACATGTCTGTCTCCAGCACAGGAGTAGAAGCTTTCACTTTCTCCACCAGGTAAGAGCCACTAATCTCTTCAATCCTTTCCTCCATATTACCCAAGTCAAGTGGTTTTCTGGTCCAATTCAACACTTTCTCACTTAGAATAGAAAGACCCATAGTAGTGGTCTTCAAAGAGTTATTGTTGATATTGAGCATCATTTTCAAGTCCTTCAACATCTTTCCCTTTTTATCCTCCAGACTTGCTACTCTATCCTTTAACATTTTATTAACAATAACTTCCAAAGAGGAAATTATTTCCTCATGAGAAACCCCCAAACAATCAACATCGGCCAATAGCTTATTAAGCTTAATATGCATTGATTTTACTTTTCCTTTTATTTCCCACTCCTTTTAGTTACCTCTTAGCATAGCAAGACAAACATCTTGCCAATTTTTCATCTAAATATTGAGCTCCTTAACCTCAAAAAATAACCACTTAACTAGGGAAAGTAGGTTTCTTATCCCATCTTCGGCCATTCTACAAAACATATTCATGTCAATTTCATCCTAGTTAATCGGAGGCTGACCCTTCTGCTCCAAGTCAATAGGGGTATCAAAATAATCCCTATTATGTTCATACTCTTCTTCAGCTGGGGAATCCTCAACCTCCACAACATTCACCTTTATCCTCTCCTTATCTAAAAAATTCACCAAATCATCTAATTCCTCCAAGCATTCCTTCTTCACTTCCTTTTACACAACAAAAAAATCGTGAGAACAATTAACTGCATCAATCCCTTACATATCCACGAGGCTAGTCTCATTAGGATTCACCTCCATCTTAGAGTTACCTATATCAATAGGGTCACTCAATTGACCACCCAAATTAACTAACACCTTAAGCCCTTGCACTAGGGAGCTCTCTAGCAAACCATCCTTACTAGGAATAGGGTTCCCCAACGAAGCATTCTGAACACAATCAAAATTTGAAGGATCCACATCACCCATAGGATGACAACCCTTCAAACCCTCTTTTCTAGATGAAAATGCGGGATTCACATTCAAAATAGGAGAAACCACCTCAATGCCTATCTCAATTTTCTTTTTGGCTAAAGCTTTAACTTTCTTCATGCCTTTAGTTTTCCCCCTCAAATATTTTCTAACAGAATTAACCATAGTATCCCACAACTCCATATCAGTCTCATAGCCCTTACCCCATTCTTCTAATTCCTCATCCGTTTCCTCAGAGCTTCCTTCATCAATAAACATATCCTCACATTCCAACTCTTCCTCCTTTGAACTTTTGACCCATTCATTGGAAGAGTCCCCTGTTTCATAACCATCATTTTTAACTCCCTTCTTACCAAGATTTTTAGGGGAGATTGAGATCAAATTTAGCTTGATATGAGTAAAAATAAAAGACATAAGCCCTTGATGAAGAACCACCTTCTTAGGGTTCTTTTTGTGGTCTTCAATACTCTTCTCCATAGAATGTAATAGGTAAAAAGGAAACAAGACCAAAAAATTATGCCTAAAATGATTTAAGAGCATAAAATGGTGAGTGTAAACCACAGAGAATCTACCTTCAAGGGTGAAGTAGTGCATAATGGCCAACACAAGGTCCCTCCAAAGTAGCTTCAGGGACTTCCTAGTATAACCTCCACTTCCAATTTCCTTAATCTTCTTCCTCTCATCATGTTTAAAGAAATTCGCAAAAGCCTTCTTAGTTACTCCCTTGTCTCTAAAAAACTTTCTCCTAGCAACTGAAAGACCAGTTACCTCCACAATAAAATCCTCATCAATTCGAAATGCAATGCCTTGGTAATGCAAAGACCTCCCATTCCATCCTTTCACAAAGAAATCGATTACATTAGGGTCTGGGCCTTAAATTCTTTGCATAAATTGAGTAACCCCCCCAATTCCAAGTGCTCCCACATAGTAACCATTTTTTGAAACTCTTTATAGGAACTTAGCTGAATTTTGTAATGGTCACACCCATAGTGACAAGAAACAAACAAAAAACCCAAGAACACCTAGAAGAAATGAAAAAGTAAAATGAACCAGGCAATACTCAAAATAAGAAAAAGTAAAATGAACCAGGCGCTACTCAAAATAATACAACAAACACCACAATACAAGTGGGCTTATCATTCCAAGTACAACCTTGCCAAAACTGTGAGTCCATCCTTCTACGAAAATCAAGGAAAGAATAATGAAATGAAATGAAAGATTTTAATGACATCCATCATACTAAATAGTCTATGGGACTCAAAGATTAAAGGGTCAATGTGCAAAACCCAACTTAAAATCATAATGAAAAACCTTTCCCCGAGAACATCTCACCTAGAAATAAGCCAGTTGGTCATCATTAGAAATACACTTTAGATTAAGAGGTAGAGATTCAAAAGAATCCCACTTATATCTCTTAGCCACTCCCACGTTGGAAACCCCATCAACCATCATGTTCCCTTCAAGAAAAACATGTGTGATTTTGATCTCCTCAAAAGAGTTAATAATAGATATTGAGTCATTAATAAAATTGGCAATTGACCATGAAGTAGGAAATTTCATCATGAGACAATTAATCACATTAAGAGAGTCCCCCTCTAGCCATAGTTTAGAAACACCTTGTTTCTTAGCCAAAAATAATCCATGATAAGCTACTATAGCCTCCACATAAAAAAATAATTATACAATAGAAAATAAGATTCAACTAGTTATGTCTTATTTCACTTGTACACTTATCTAAAAGACATAGGGTATTCACCATACATTTCCCTTAACAAAGAAAACATGTGCTTTCATTTATTTTTACTATATATCTCAGAAGTGAAATTGTTGTTACATAATGATGTACTGAGAAAATAATATATACAAAAAAATGCAAAGAAAATTTTGAAATTTAACATGCAACCTTCTATGTTGTGCTGAAAGGAATCAAGATTAACTGGGACAAGAAATAAAAATAAATTTTTGATGATTTTACTTAAAAGTGAACATGATATGAAAAGTGTAGACAATGATGGTGCTGAAACTGAAAACCTTGATACTGATGACATTACTATTTTATGTCGTTAGAGATAAAGAGCACATACAATTTTATATACATAGAAAATGAAGATTTGAGACTAGTAAACTAAAAATGTAAACACTGTAAGATTTTTCTTTAAAAAATAATTCACATACTCACTTACAAAAAAGGGTGAAGCA
Organism: Sequoia sempervirens; assembly: GCA_007258455.2. NCBI lineage: Eukaryota > Viridiplantae > Streptophyta > Pinopsida > Cupressales > Cupressaceae > Sequoia > Sequoia sempervirens. The sequence goes on along the minus strand of VDFB02256132.1, from coordinate 136,880,891 downwards.
TTTTATATTCAAACTTTATTTTCTTTAATAGACATAACAGTAAAAGAATATTTACAAGGACAAGAATATATACACTGTTTCATAGAAAATAAGGAATATTTCATAGAATATATCTTTAAAATGTAGGAACTTCCTCTATTATATATTTGGAAATTCCTACACACAAGTTTTTATTTGGAGGGAAAACACTTAGAAGTGTTTTCACATTGGCTCAAGGTACAATCATAAATTAATGCATATTTTTTATTATTTTAGATGGAGATTGGAGCAAATGCAGAGCTTGAACGTTCAACTAGAAAAAGAAAAAGATATGTACATGGACGTGGACCCCAAACTGTTAACTTAGAAAAAATTCAAACGAGCGATTGTACAAAGACAAGTAGATTTATGATTTTATCTTTAGAATGTACAAACTTTCCCTATTAGATATTAAAGATGCCAGGTTGGATCAGAAACTGGATAACCAGATTTATGATTTTATCTTTAGAATGCAGGAACTTCCTTTGTCGGATATTTGGAAATTCCTACACATAATTTCTACTTCTGAGTGAAAACACCTAGAAGATTTTCATACTAGCTCAAGGTACAATCCAATTGGGTTATGACACCGATAGAAATCCAATTTTACCTAAACCATCCATAACCGAATGTTGCATCAAAATATATTCTTCCAGCACATAAAAATGCCACATATTGACCCCTTCTAAATAAAATTCAAAATACCATGAAACAATGAGTCCCCTATATTAGTAAGTAAGTAGGAATTCTATAGGGAATAGTTTGATTTTATACAAGGATGCTCATGAAAGGAATCTTCAAGTGACAATGAGTGAGTTGTTTGAGACTGCAGTTGATGGTGCAATATCAATCTTAAAGGTAGTTAGAAAATTAGTAAATGTGCAAGAAAATCAAATTATACACAACAAACAATTCACAATGTTATCTTGCATAATGCCTTAAGTTTGAAGACAAAAATCTCATTGTATCTTGATGAAAGTAGTGACCTTAATGGTCAATCACTGGAAACCATGATTTTAAAACATGCTATTGTGCTTATGGAGGCAACATTTTAAGCAAGGTGGTGAGTGGTGGTTTGGAACAATGGCAGGTATGAAGGACTTGCTTTATATGCATACTATGTAGTCTAGCTTAAGACAATATTCTTAGAAGAGATTGAAGGTGGATTATGGAACTCAAGGGTTACCGTGATAAAGATTAAAGAAAAGACATATCTATTTAAAAGCCACTATCATGAAGATATTAAATATGTCAAATGCAAAACCCTTGCAGTTGGAGTAATGAACACAATGCAAAAGAGGACAGTGTGCTAGGGAAGACTTAGGAGATCTCCACATTATCTAATCATAGGAAAATACATCATTTATTTATTTTTCAAAATTAAAAGAAATTGTCTAAACCCTATATAGGACACATTGATACTTCAAAAGCATCTGATTTATTTTTTTAAAATTAAAAGTCATTCTAAACCTGATATAGGATTCATTGATACTTCAAAAGCATCTAAAGGAATTTGAGATTATGCAAAATTATGTCAATTAAATACCTAGATTACAAACAATAGTGTGAACATTATAACCCTTGTTGATTAGAGAAGGAATGAGATAAATAACAATGAATCTTATGCCTCCTATCACACACATCTCCTTACCATTCTCTATCATTATTTACTAAAAAATTCTCCATTTTGACAGGCTACGCCTAAAAATAAGGTTTCAACAAAGGTTTTATTGTATGTTTATTAAAATGAAAACTCCATTCTGGCGGGCTATACCTAAAAATAAGATTTCAACAAAATTTTAGAGTATGTTTATTAGAGTTTTAGAGTATTTTGGTGGGCTATATTGAAATGATTTATTCAAATGGATTGTGACTAACGTGATTTGTTGCATTTAGTGTTGTAAATTGTAATGATGCCATGATTACCGTACTACCACCATCTCTTATTATACTTGCTGTGGTATGGTGATGTTTTTCCCTTCCCTTCTACTGTTTACCACACTACCACCTTGCTCAAGGATTCTTGCTATGGGGTTGTGGTGTATACCACTCTATCGCATATGTTACTCACCTTCCCGACGGTATAGTGGTGTATTCTTTTGATAATTACTTGAAGAGTGTCAATGAGACAATCTTCTTTGTCTTACCAATATCTCAATGTCTCATTGATATTAGATCTTATGTTCCTATGATGTTGGTTGTGAGTGTCGATGAGACAAGTTAATATCTCTTGCCGATATGCCGTTATCTCATTGATATTTTCCTTTGGCGGTATTTCTTTATATATTGATCAGTGTAATGCTGCCATGTCAGGGAGACTTGTCATTATCGCTGCGGTATGGCAATGTTTTTCCCTTCCCTTTAGCTATTTAAGGTGCTACCACCTTGCTCAAGAATTATTAATGCAGGGTTGTGGTGTATACCGCTCTATTACATATGTTGCTCACCTTTGTGATGTTCTAGTGGTGTATGTTTTTGATCATTACTTGAAGAGTGTCAATGAGACAATCTTATTTGTCTTACCAATATCTCAATGTCTCATCAACATTACTTCATTATATCCATGAGTTGTGTTTCATCGAGCACTTGTAGATATACCTTGTTGATGTGACGTAAGTGATTCTCTCCTCGATATTCCCATATCTTGTTGAAATTTCACTATTTTACATCATCGATGAGACATATTAATAAGTCTCTTCAACATAGGGGTTTCTAAACTAGCACTAAACCTGAACCTAAACTCGAAGCTAAAGTTAGAGATTAAAGTGGTGTTGAAATCAAAGCTAAACTTAGAGCCAAAGGCAATGCTAATGGCAGTGAAACACTCGAAGCCAATATCGACTTCATAGTTGGTGCTAATTTTGACACACATTAACACCTAAATTAGCATCGCTTTGTCTTGATCAACACAAATAAATGCTAAAAATAGCACCATCTTGATAAATAGCACCAACATTTTCAAAAAATTGACAAAAAATACATTAAAACAATGGGTGGAAGCAAAAAACAGAGCAAAAAATGGAGAAAATCACAGGGATTTATCGTAGTGAGGGTATGTTGTGTCCTTATCACACACGCCCCATTCATAATGGGGACCTTCTTTTCTTTCACCTTGTTTGGTCATTCTGTCATTGCCTAATTTTGTGTGCCCCTATTTTGGTGTCCTAGATTGTCAGCGTACCTCCAAAGTCTCATCTTAAGTTGACCGTGTTTCATCGCCTTCATTTTGGCTAAGTCTTGGAGCCTTCCGGATCTTTCCTAACTGTTTTCTCTTGCCATCAGCCTTGGGGCTTGACAAGTCCGCCTTGTTGGGTTTCCCTAGCTGGGATTCCTCTGGGTTTTTGCTGTTCCAAAATGGTGAAAGGCTTCCATCTTCTCGAACCCCGTCTTCATCACCCATTTTTCTTGGGAAAGTTTTGAGTTGCTTTTGCCCCTTCCAGGTCCGACCATCTAGACTTTTTCCAGCGGGATTCCGTGTTGATTTCATTGTTTTCGAGCAGCAAAATTGCAATGGCAATCTACCCTCTGAGTCCCAAGCTCCCCTTCGCTGATGGTTTGCAAAATGACATTTCAAGCAGCCAACCTACTACGTCTTTCTAGCCCCCAAACCCTAGACCTCCCACCCCTGTTCGTGAATTTCAATTCACCAACCCCACTGTCATCTGTATAGACATTAAATGAGGGTATTGAATGCATGTTTGGGCATATATACCTTGCTCAACCTATCATTTTCATTTTTTAGGTTTTCCAGAAGAGTTCAGAGTGATTGCCAAAGGAGTTCAGTGCATCTGTCGCCCGCTACCCTTGCATCTGAGATCATCATTTGGCCATCTTTAGTGGATTCCCAATCTTCCCTCATTAGAATTTTGAGGTAGGTTTGTAATCCATTCTTCTGAGAGTTTCTTTTGTGATTTTAAGCCTAAAAAGAAGAATAAGCATGGGCTAAAATGCAATAACAAAGATGACAAAACCTACAAAACCCATGTCATCAAATTCTGAAAAAACCCTCTTGATCATCTCCTAAGATCGGATCGGAACTAAACCTCACTACTACCATTCTTCGCACAGGCCATTCACGCCTTCTAGGCCCGCTCTGGCTCATTGCCGTCCAAACCTTACACAAACCAACTGACTCATCGGCAAGGAGAATCCACCTTCCGGGCCCAGGGGCCCAAACCTCTTCCATTCGATCCCCATCAAACTTGATGAATAACAAACTCAAAACTGGCCTCCATCTCTACCTCTTGGACCTGCCCCCACGGGACTTCGTGCTACCCCTGTCATTCCCAAATGGTGAGGAGAGTGCACCTTTCCGCCCTCCGCCCTTCGGGGTTCATCTCGCCTTTTGCCACCCTAAGTTGAACACTGAATAAACTATGCCTTCATGCCGCTGGGTCCTGGTCCGCAGAATTTCGTGGGAAATTTTCCCCTTTGGAAGGACCACCTATCAGTAACCTTCCACCTCGCAGGTCCCAACCCTCCATTTTTCATCATTTCCCTCCCAAGTTCTACTCCCTCTTTTGCTGAGAAACTTGACAAGGAAAATCTGGCAGCCATACTCGATGTCGGGTTCGGTCCTCCAGGCCACTCCCTCCAGACTTTCATGCCGCACTTGCCATTTTCAAATGGAAAATCACCAACGACTTTTTTCCCCTTCGAGCCTGAATGCTTTAAGATTTAAGGGTTATAATTGGCAGTCCTTTGACCTCCTAGGTCCCGGACCCTGGAGTTCTGACCCCAGAACTCCGTTTCTTCCTAGCCATTTCAAACAGCTAAATCCTGATGACTTTCTGGCCTTATACCTCTGAATGCTCCTAAAATTGATCAAAATAACCTCAATTTTGAAAACAAATCTTGACCCACATGCTCAAATTTGATCCTCTTTGATGTGACCCTTTCAAACCATCAAAGTATGAAGATAGGAGAAATCACCCAGATTTCCCTACCCTATTTTCCCTTTCAAAGTAGCATTCTTGCCAGGGAAATCCGACCCCCAGGGCCTGAGTTGTTCAAAATCCCTCCAGAAAATGACTAACAACATTTGGAAGTAAAATTTTTATTTTATGAATGATAAATTGTTTGATTGGATTTCAACTAATGTTAATGCTTTCATGATTGGTTGAACTCATTATGTCTCTATTTGCAGGATATATGGAATAGGGTGTAAGACCCTCGGGTGCAGCTGCAAAGAAGGACAAAGGAAAGAAAGTGAGAAAGACTCCTCATGGAAGAGAGGACAAAGAAAAAATGAAGTACTAGTTCCAAGGTTAACCTCTACATTCAAAAATCATCATTGACTAGAAGGAAATCATAGATACTAATATTGGCCAAGTCGATATTGATGAGTTCAAACAAAGGGTTAGAATCCACCCAAAAATTGATAATGCGAGATTAATCAAAAAAAGTGGGATTGCAAAAGCTGTAGGCTTCCCCCCATCTCTCATAGCCCTGAATTGGTCATGGCTTGCTAACAAGGCTACTAGCCACATACAAGAACCATCGTTGATAGAGATAGGAACATCCTTGCTGATATGTCGGTTGAGGCCATTACTAAAACTTTCCACATTCCCACCTTTGAAGAGATGGATATGCCCACCATGGAGGAAGGTAAGGCAACATGGGATGAGGACCCTATGGGCTACAAAAAGCTAATAAACCAATATTGGCTCAAGGAGAAAAGGGGCAGTGCTGCAAAGGTGCCTCAAGAACTCTTTCACAACAAATTTTATGAGGATTACCACGACTTGGTAACCATGTTGAGCAAGGTGATGGGCCTCCCCAGTATTACATTTTCCAACAATGGATGGTGTATTTAATTGAATAGATACTGCATGGGGCCGAGGATGTCACTACGAAAGCCTCATTCTATTGGAGAGGCATCATAAGCAACTGCTTCCATAAGCAGTTTATGAATGTGAAGAATAGATCTAAGTTCTACATGACCTCCTATCTGGTCTATTCATTGGTTGAGAAGAGGATATACAACAGATTATTTGTGGCACTTGATGAGGAGCTAGGCAGAAGATTGAAGGTCTATGACAAGTATCCCTAGCTACAGTTCAAGAATTTCAAGAAGGAGTACTACAGGGTGAATGATGCCTTCATCAACCACATCATCAGGTTGCTTGGAGGGGATTTTGAGAGAAGGGTCTTTCATAGTGCTCAGGTGTTCTTGAACCAGTATGCCTTCTTATTTTTACAATACCACAAATTCACATATATTCATGCCTAGAGTTTCACAGAAAGGTTGAATAAGCTGCCCTAGTACCCCAATGACTAGATCATATTGTTAGAGCTTTCCTAGTAGCTACAACATATACATTCAGTCCTTGGTGACAAAAACTTGGTAGGGATCCCCTATCCCTTAGCCTTCGGTCAAGGAATGTACAAATTACAAACTTCCCAGTGTGCTGGGAATTTTGAGAAGGAATTGGTAGAGTACCATTTCTACCTACACACTACTCACCCATGGGTGGACCCATATGGGCATGTAAGAAAGGCACTGGGACCAGGGTATTCCCACATACATCATGTTGAAGATTTCTAGTCAGATTGCTAGGATGACAAGGAGGTGCGTGCAAGGAATTACATGTGGATGACTACACACTTCATAAGAAGGGTGCAACTATTTACCATACTAGATTAGGTCAAGGAGGATGAGAGCACCATCATGGATCCCAGATATAACACAATCGCTAGCTTGCCACTGCCTACAATAGATTAGGATGAGTAGGAGGTCGATGACCTCGATATTGTAACTAAACCAATCATGGCTCGTACTGAAAATGGGTTAAGGGACAAGTAGCCCAATTAAAACAACAAGGGCTTTTCCTAATGTATGAAAGGCTCAAGAGCGAGCCTAGTGCCATGGAAGATGTTGCTGCTACAACTTTAACAAGCGGGACATCCAAATCTCCTCTACTCACAAGATTGAAGAAGAGGAAAGGGGTTGAAGCAAAGCAGTCTCTAGATCCCAAGGTTTATTCCAAGAAATATTCAGAAGGCTCACCCTCTAAGAGGCCCAAATGGATGGGAAGCATTGCAGAGCAGCCACCAATTCAAGAAGATCCCCTTCAATAAGGTGAGGAAGGGAAGACATATCAACCAAGACCTCCTCCAACTCTCCCTATATCCGCCATGGTCACTACACCCCCACTTGCAGTGGACATCTCAGTCCATCTCACCTCCTCTCCCTCGGCTGGGCCCATAATAAGGATTGAATCTTCCTCCACCGCAACTAGTCTGCTTTCCTCTGCTGCCATGTCACCTACTACATCACTGCCATTGGCAGCAGTGACAATACCAATGCCCGTACTCACTTTACCGGAGGCTTTCTCGAGGCATATGTAGAACGTCCCCTTCGAGATTTCTCAAATCCTTTTGGATCCCACCATCCAAGCTGCCGTAGCACAGGTCCTCACCAGTGCTATTCCCTTGCAACCCCCAATAGGACTACCAACAATGGAGGCCATGATTCTAATCTTGGAAGAGTGGGAGAAGTGGGAAAAAGAAGCTTCAAAAGTGGTAGAGGAAGAAGTTGATGATTAGCACGAACACCCAGACTATGAGCACCGAAAAATTGACACGGTGGTCTACAAAGAAGGAATAGGGTCTTCCAAAAGTGGAGATGAAGAGGAGGGTACAAGTGCTAGAACTATTGTACAAACCTTCGATGATGATTTCAAGGAGGAAATGACCCAACAATTAAGAGATGATAAAGAAGAAGGGTGAGAAGGTGGTAGGGCAGCAAAAAATGTGGAACTCCATATAGGGGAGCAATAAGAGGATGTGTCATATTATCATAAAGAAGAAGGAAATGTAGAAGAAGATAAGCCCGAGGGTGAGGCTCAAGCTGGAAAAAGCCTCAAAATTGGATAGCCCAAAGAGCACATGCACAAAGATGAACAAACTAAAGAAAGGAAAGGGAAGGCAATTTAGAAAGAAGAAAGTACCAAGGAGAAATTTCCTACTAAGCCTCCCATCAAATGCCTCGTGTTTGTCCAAGACTTTGATGAGGAGGAAGGAGACAACACTAAAATGGAAGAAAGGGCTCCCACAGGTGAACAAACAAAAATCCAAACAAGGGAAGGTAAGGGTGATCGACAATCGCCAAGGGAAAATCTACTATTCTGAAATGGCTAGAGAAGTAGCTTGAAAAGAAGACTCTTGCCCCAAAGGATCCAAGAACAAGACTAGAGGCTATCCTAGCCTGGGCACAAATCACAACCAGAAAGGAGAAGAAGCCCAAAGTTAGATCCAAGGTAACGATGGATGCTTCTAGGTCCCGAACTATGCAAATAGCAACGTTGGTGGTAGGCCAAGGAGTAAGCTATAATATCTCCACCATTAACTTGGGAACTGCTACTAGGGAGAAAAAGGTGGAGCATCTCAAGTAGTCCGTGGCTATGGTGGTGCATTTAATACAATAAGATAAAGTCTCAAAAGATGAGCTTAAAGCACATGTAGCTCTGACTTGACTACTTACATCCAGCAATGGTCTTCTGCTAAAGACATGCCTACCACATCCGCAGCTCCACCCCAACTGCTATCCAAGGAACAAATTAAAAAGATGGAAAAAAGAAAGAACTTGGAAAAAACTACAGAAAGCTGGTTTCAACAGGTTCTATACGTTAGAAATATGGGTAGTAGTCAGGTTGTGCGAATAGCGAACAAGTTCCTGGACTTATAGCAGTCTTTGGAGGGCACAAAGAAGCTTTGTACTGACTTCCCTATGACATATAGGTCCACCTATCCAAAGATTGAGGCTATCCTCTAGTTGCCAAAAGCCACATGGGAAAATGAGCTTGCACTCAAAAGGGATGATCATTGGCCAGTGGATGTGTGGAAGCGAGACTTTAATAATAGGAAAGAAAGGATGGAGTAGGTAATTGATAAAGTGGATCTAGATATTGAATGGGTCAAAGAAATTAGGGCTAATTGCACTCGATATTTGAGACTAATGACGGGATATGACATACCCACAGTGCAAATTGATTCAAAGAAAATGAAGCCCCATTTCTAGAAAAGGATGGATGACGGTCCATGTCAGATGAGATAACAACAACTTTCATGAGTTTTTTCACCCGCATCTTCACCCAGTCATAACTATTTAGGGACCACACAACCAAATATGATGATGACTGGAAGAGGCTTGAGGACAACTCTAAGGAATGGAGTTTTCAAGTGTTGCGTTCTGAGATCATGGAGGTCGACAAACTCCAACCGGTAATCTTGAAATTCATGGAGTATGCAGCTTTGAAGAAGCAGGAAGGCAACCCTATTGTCGGTGAAGAAATTCTAAAGGAATAGCTACAACAAAAAGAGCAATCAACAAAAGAGAAAATGCTATAGTGTTGTCACTAGAAGATGAAATAGGGATGAAGAAAAAATTGTATTTTAAATTCTAATATATTTGGGGGGTAGGTGGAACCCTGGTTTGTAGTGAATCTTTTCCACACAATGAGATTAGATCTTGGCCATTCATTTTTCTTTTTGGGAACTATAAATATGGGGGTCTCCTCTCATTTTAAAGAGAGTTGAGTTGTTGTAAAGACATGCTGCAGAAATTTATAATGAAAATACATTTACTTGGTGCATTTTCTGAGTTCCTCACATGTTTCATGATTCAATCTCCATTGCTATATACTTTATTTAGATTTACATTGCTGTTCTAGTTAGATTTAAATTGCTTGAATAAATTTTAGTAATGTTGTTTCATGATCATGGGAATTTCTATTGTGTAGATGCCTTCTTAGTCCATACTTTTTGTTGTTTGTTACTGGTAAATGGATGTGTAAAGTTAGTATGGGCTTGAATTCAAATTTGTTCCACACTTTTATCTTTTTTCATGCATGTATATGGTGAATGAATGATGAAATATCTACAGATCTTAGAAGATAGCACAAATTTCATGAGATTGTGAATTTTCTGGTTAAGTGAAATTCTATTTGAAGGAAGCTGTCCATAGTGGGAACTCCATGATTATTGTTCACAATTAGTTGTAGGTCTAGGAACCTTCTCTCTTCCCTGCCCTTTTCCCTTTTTTTTAATGAGTGACCTATGCTAAGGTTCATTGCACATTGTAAAGCCAAAACTTAAGGAAAACATTGAAGTTTTAGATTACTATCCGAACCTATAGAGAAATGCACCTTAACTCCTATCTTAGAAACTTCAGATTTTAAGATCCATTTTGCATCTAACTATGTAAGTTTGCTATGTGATTATCAGCAAAATAACATCAATTGAGGAGTTCAATGCAAGTTATGACTTGACACCCGAGAGACCTTAGGGAGATTTTCAGCAACTCGCTTTTGGAGATTTCCTTTCAAGAGAGGTAGTGCACATACACATTGCTTGTGTTGAGAAAGTGTGTAAAGCACCCATCAACATGGTAGTTATATTCGCATTACCTTCTCTTTGAATGCAAATATATTTTGTCTTATATGATGTAATAAAAGTTACTTAGGATATTCTCATATAGGAAAATTAGATTTTAACATGTCAGCAATTGGCTTGGAGCTTTTCTTTCCCCCTTCTCTTCTTTAAAGGGAATGCAATTCCAATTACAAAGGGTCTTGAGATTCCAAATTTTGTAATGGGGTGGGTACAATAGTTTGAGTAATAGAATATCATTTTGAAGAGTAATATGAACTTTTCATGAATTTACTAGCTACAACGAAGCAATGAAAGAATAAAGATTACTTTGAATTGTCTGCTAATTGTGGTTTTTATTTTTTATGAATTGTTTCTATGGAGGATAGGACTGTTTGTCTTTGCAAATTGCATTGTAGATGTGAAATATGTTGATAGGTTCTTTGCAAGAGAAGGATTAAATTTTTTGAATGTGTTTCAACAAAATAGAAAGCACATTTAGTGATCATTTAAAAGAAGAATTCAAAGTAATCTATTGATTTCTATTGGTGTCAAGCATCATTTTATGTACTCTATGTGGCTGAGTAATTAAGAATTCATGGAAATGTTTAAGATACATGAAGTTATGACTCTGTTGTCCAAATTGGGCATTGATCCTTGGAAATATTGAGTGAATTTCAGATACCATTTCAATCATTGTTGATGTATTTCCCTTTTCCATTTATAGGAGTAGGTGTAGATTATAATTCACTGCCAATTGTGCATGAAAACATTAAATAACTATGAACTGGTCCAATTTGAAGTTAAATACATGTATTTTGGTTAAAGTGTGTTGGGAGTAAATTTGCATTTAGCAATATTAATCTATATTGTTGCAAATCCTTTAAATATTGCAAAGGCTCACACCCCTAGGTCTTGTAGAGCCTGAAGTCCAGGTGATCATTCAATCTTTGATTTAAATCTCATTCATTGACCACTGATCCAAATTCATATTGATATAATTTGGCTCATTCTTAGGTGAATTTGGGCGATCAGTTGGAAACACCAACAAGTTGAATACAATTTATTTGGATCATTTTTATTTTCTTCCTTTGCTTTCCTTCATTCTTTCACATTCTTGGGTTGAAATCTTATAATATCATTTCTTTAAAGTTAGATAAGATTATAAGAAACTTAGTTAATCTCTTAAACTTTTTCATTATAGATTGTGAAAAAAAGGGACAAAATGATGCTCATTACTAAAAAAGAGGATTATGTTGAAGTGGAGGTAGCACCTAGTGGAAGGATAAAATTTGACAGGGTACACACATAAAAGGAATTTGACATGTTGATATGCTTTTATATTAACTATAATCAAGTTATAGCTTGGAATTATTAATAAAATGAGGGACATAACAAATAAGTAATACAACATGCCATTGAGAACTCTTTAGATGTACAACCTATGATATAGAATTGAAGGCCAATTCATCTGAAGATAGAACTTGTGATGAGATAGGAATTAATGAATCTAGTCATTTCAAAGATTTTTTTCCTAATAAATAAATCCTCTTGAACATCTAATTTAGTCCCTATATGAAGGTAGAATGGATATATAATTTTATACATTTATTTTAGATACTTGAATATGGCTTCTTTTAAGGATCATTATTTATTTCATTTTATGGATTGGATACTTTAGATAATCATAAATTTTGAATTCTTCTCTCTATTAGAGGGATTCTCAAGTTACAACTATGCATAGAAGAAAGAAGATTATCGATGGAAAACAATATTCGCCATTACTAAGGGAACATTTGTGTGCAAAAAATACCATTTTTTAAATCCAATGTAGGATTCATGTTTCAATCAACTATAAATGTTACCTTTAAACAAATGATCAATAATATTATATTTATTATCTAGATGGCCTCACATTATTTTCCAACAATAACAAAACCAATTCATATTGCTAAAAAGGGTATTCAAGAGATACCAATAATTTGGGATATCCTTTAACCTAAAAAAATGTATCTTTTGTGTCCATTAGGGTAAGACGTTAGATATTTGGTATTTAAGGGATATACCATTATTGATTTAGATATAATATAGGTCATTCTGGTGCACACCTTGCTATTGACTAAGAACTTGTAATCATTTCTCAATAAGATCACCATGGTAGGTAGATTCATTTTCTAATTTGCAAGTTTTGTTAGGCCCCTCACAATCATACTAAAGAAAGAAAAAGAATTCAAATATAGCATAGAGGGAAGGGAAGCATTTAATATTCATCAAAGAAGCCATAAAAAAACCTTGGTTGTAATAAATCATTTTTCTAATGATTTTATAATTTATTAATTTTAGAGGTAATCACACCAAATAAAATGTCCTTCCATTGCAAAATAAAAAGAAAGATGAGCATCTAGTAGCATTCTATTCTAAAACTATCAAGGAGTATGAGTCCAAATACAACTTTGTTGAGAAATAAACTTATATGTTAGTCAAGGAGCTCAAGAAGTTTAGGAAATTTGTATTATAAAAAATAATATCAATATTTATTATCCACTTCAGCATCAAAAAGTGTATTATGGAAGGTGAAATAAGTGAGAAGTGAACAATTATACTACAAAAATATTACAATATGATGTGGACATCATACCAACTAAATTGGTCTAACGAAGAGCACTATGTGAATACATTGATGAAGATTCCAAGGATTTGCATGATCATATCTTAATTGTTGAATGTACACATGTATTAAATGTACATCATGCATTTATGGACAATGTAGTTCTTATCATATCTTAAAATTTTGAATGTACAAATGTATATAATTATTCATCCAACTTTAGGGTTATCTAATTTAAGGGAAAAGCTAGCCACTTTCGACCCCCTTTTCTTGCCCATTTCCATAAACTTACCTAGATTATAAAATGTTGAATTGAAGTACACTACACAACACTATTTTCAAATTGAAGATAAATTTCTCAAATGAGAAGAGAAAGTAGCAAATAAATAGCAACATTCGAAATTTGACTGCTTATGGAGTAAACCCTAAACGATTTCTTCACATGTAAGGAAGAAAATTATATTTATCTCACAAACACGAGTGGCTATGTATTTTGTATCTCAGTCAATGAGATATACCTTGAATACCATATGTGAGCTTGTGAAAGACACTATCTATAAATACAATTTTTATTTTTTTTTATCTTCTTTTTGAAGGCTTTCTTTTAATTTTGTGTTGCTTTTGGATTTTGATCCCTTATTTTGGAAGTTGTGTGTCTTAAAATATGATTTATTTAGTTGATGCAATAATATGGTTTGTTCACCATTTTAAAATATAAATCATTCCAATACTTGCAATAACATTTATATGATCATGTCCTTTCATTAAAGGGAGTGATGTCTAGATAATTAATGTTTAAATTAATACGTGTGCTAAATGAACCATTGATATCATTTATAATCAAGAGCATCCACCTACCTAGAGGTCATCAATCACAAAAGTTATAAATAGATAGTCATCCAATATAAGATGCTAATTCAAAAAAGTAATCCATTAAAAATAAGTAGTCAAATTGTGCAAAGTTTTTAGTTCTCATGTCTTGTCAAGAGAAATACTAAATCTTTGGAGTAAAAAATAATTTTTTTGTGCAAATAGAATAGAAATAAAGTTAGTTGGAATTAAAGCCTGAGTGTAATTCCACAAATTCTATTAAAGCTATGATGTGCTTGCCATTTAATAAAAAAATTGTGGCCTACTTTGTGTAGTCAACTATAAATAGAAGATTAATCAACTTCAAAATGGTAATGTACAATTTTCTCCTTTTCAATTGTATTATCTACTTGATAAACAAAATTCTTTTACAAAGGAGGTCAAAGTGAAGGAGAGGGGAGAGAACCATCTAGTACATAGAATTACTATTTCAATTTAAGGAGAGAAAGTCTTATGCTTCATATAATTCCAAAGAAGCCATTGAAGGATTAGTTGAATGTAAAGACTTCGAAAAATAGAAGTGTGTAGACTCTTCCGTAGTGTTTGATTATGTAAAAAATGTTTTTGATCTATGCTAATAAAGCAGCTAGAGTATTTTTTTTAAGGAAGGGTCCAAACTCAAATCATAAAAAAGCTCTAACACGAAGAAAATAGTTTCCAAATAAAAATAAGCTATGTTTTTTCCCCTTAACACATAAGCCAATTTACACACTATTTTTTTTCCATTCACTATTATTTTCAATAAAAACAGTGCAGCTTCAAAACAACTCTTGAATACAAAGCTTTCTATTATAACATAAAGACATGATATGAGATAAAAAACCATTAAAAAAACAGGAGATAATTCTAAAAAACCAAAGTTTGCTGCATTAGAGCGCGACTAAGAGTTTTATGGAAAATGCCTACAACTGTGAAAAAATTTAATAACTGGATTTGTCACAAGACAAATTCGTAGTTACTTTGAGCCATAGAAATCAAGCCCCATAAATTCATTGGTATCCAAAGTTCCGCATGAATCGGGAAAAGCTGACAGGCAACCAGGCATCTTCTTTAGTATTTCCACCTGCGACTCTGTTAGCCTTGCGCTGAAACTGTCCATTATATCGTAAATGTAGACATACAAATCATCATCCTCTACGCTTACTCCTTTCACAGATGAAAGCACCGATTTATACCAGTCAACGTCACTAAGGAATTCATCAGGCATAACAGACACATCCATATGGACTATATAGATTCGGACAGACTCTACGCTTCCTGCACTCACAGGCAAATAAACATGAAAAATAATATGATGTGATGCTGCACAAAACAGAATTTTGTTGGCATATCTGAAAAGATTTACATATGCGACTTCGAAGGAAGACATATTTAGGCCGATTTGTTTTAGAAATCATTGTTTTTTTAGAAACGGCTGGACATCAATAATTGAAGACCAAAAAAAATAAAATTAATAAGCTATAGCTGAGATCTTTCCAACACCTCATACTATTCTTTTTGAGTGATTCCTATTCAATCTTGTCTCAACATCTCGTCTGTAAATCCATTCTCTAATACATCTTAATAACAAAATAAAGTTTTCATCCTTACCATAATTTTTTACCTGTGGAAAGGGGAATTTTGTTGGTAGTTAATTTCTCCCGTATTTGTCAAACTGAGCATTAACTATAGAAGTTTCTTCTAGCTGTCTCTGGACCAATCGATTAAACCTTGCATTTAAAACAGAAGCTTCATCCACCGACCTCCAACCGACCTGCAGACCATCTTCTACGCATGTGATTTGAATGCTGATTTCTAGAAAGCTCTGAGACCTCTATTAATAGAGGCACATGTAATGAGGTTATTTACTCCTTCATGAGTCCAGCTCCGTAGAGCTGTATAGAACTGTAAGCTGTAAGTTGTAATGCTATGATGTAAGGGTATGAGCTGAAGCTCATGAGTCTTTGTAATGTTTATTTGATTAATATAATATTTTCTGGCCCTGTTTTTCTTCATGTGGTATCAGAGCAAGATGAAGATCTTGGGTGTCAAGCTTATCGGAGCAGATCTGAAGATTGCCAGAAGATTGTAGATGGCTGTGTAAGTCATTGTTGTTACTGTGTGCTGAACGCAAAAGTTGGAGAGCTGCTGGTATAAAGAGTAAGCTGCAGCTGTAAAGCACCTGCCAACAGCGAGGGTCCAGAAGGAGACAACTCACATGTGTTAATGTCGCAGGAGAAGAAGATGTTGTCATAACGATAGATCAAAGTTGTTGAAGAAAGGTCACTGCTTTGCAAGATCGTGGCCAAATGAAGACCGCTAGTACTGGTCATAGAGCTGTTGAGGCTGAATGTTGAGGCTGAAGCAGCTCGAAGGTGATTGAAAAGGACCTGCAGAGTCCACAATAAGGAGATCCCACCAAAGGAGGGTATACCAGAAGGAAAAGTTTTTGTTGCCGCTGATTGAAGAGAGAAGAATGGTTGAATCGAAGGCGTACTGAAGCCGCGCCGTTGTGTAGGCGTCAAAGGAAAAGTCGTTTGTTTGAAGATATTGTTGAAATCGCTGTAAAGATGTTTTGATTGCAGCAGTCTAAGTCAAGCCGCTGAGGTCACCAGAAAAGAGTCTGTAGTGTCAAGTTTATGGGAGCCACAGAAGAGTTTGTTGATTAAAAACCCACCAGAAGTTGCAGTCACACAAAGGGTTTGCAGAAAAGGTCATAGCCTGTCCAGAAGCCACCAGAAAGAAAAGAGGCAGAGGACGAATTGAGAGCCTGGAGAGAGAGCAATAGAATCCCAGCTGATGTTTAAAAGCATCTGAGGAAGGTGAGCGCTCGTCTGAAACTGCTGTAGCAATTGCTTGAAGCTGCCAAAGTTTGGATGATCGTTGTGCTGGAGTTGCTGCCCAACAGAATCGCTTAAGTTGGAATCTTTAAAAAATGTTGTCAGTCAAGGTTGCAGCCTGAAAGATCCTGAAAAGATCGTAGCTATCAAAAAGGCATGTCTGAGCCACCAGTGTTTGAGAGAAACCATCTTGGCTGGTATTTTGCTTTGAAAAACAAATTGATATTGTAAGCATACAGTGGAGGATTTTCATCAAGAGACTGAGAGGATGGAAGGTACACATAAAAGAGTTTGCTAAAATCTGCTGCAGCAGATAGTCTGGAGATTGGTTACTATGAATCGTTGTCAACACAAAGAAGGTGAGATTGTGGGCTTGCAGAAGTCAAAGCCACAGATAATTTCAAAGAAATCGAAGAAGGCGGATCGCAGAAAAGAGGTTGTTGAAATCACAGTATCGTTGTAGCAACAACAAAGTGCAGTAGCACCAAAATGATTATTTTTGATAATAGAGAAAGTTATTAAAAGATCTGAAGATCGTTTGGCAATGACATTAAGGCGAAGACAAAGTTTGAGGAATGAAGGTGCTGAAGCATTTGAGGTAGAAATTAAGGGGGAGTATGTTGGTAATTAATTTCTCCCGTATTTGTCAAACTGAGCATTAACTATAGAAGTTTCTTCTAGCCGTCTCTGGACCAATCGATTAAACCTTCCATTTAAAACAGAAGCTTCATCCACCGACCTCCAACTGACCTGCAGACCATCTTCTACGCATGTGATTTGAATGCTGATTTCTAGAAAGCTCTGAGACCTCTATTAATAGAGGCACATGTAATGAGGTTATTTACTCCTTCATGAGTCCAGCTCCGTAGAGCTGTATAGAACTGTAAGCTGTAAGTTGTAATGGTATTCTGTAAGGGTATGAGCTGAAGCTCATGAGTCTTTGTAATGTTTATTTGATTAATATAAAATTTTCTGGTCCTGTTTTCCTTCAAATTTGAGGAAATTGGGGCATATTTGAATCTATAACAACGATTCTCCTTCGATTAATTCTGCACAAAATTTGCAATCACAAATCTCTCTCTTTACCAATGTTTGCAGCGACTTTTCAAAAAATGTGCTCGTCTCCTGTGGTTTGTTTTAATGAGAATCTCCTTCGATTAATTCTGCACAAAATTTGCAATCACAAATCTCTCTCTTTACCAATGTCTACAGCGACTTTTCAAAAAATGTGCTCGTCTCCTGTGGTTTGTTTTAATGTTCTCATCGGATACTACTCAAAATTTAATTGGCATACCTTAAAAGATGTACGCATGCCTCTTTTATAGAGGATTCTGAAGAAAAATAGAAATTTCTAGAAAAGAGAAATTTAGGTCGACTTATTTTAGAAACTGCTACCTATTCAAGACTGACATCAATAATTAAAGGAAAATACTTAAATGAGCTGCATGAGCTGAGATCTTTCCAACACTTCTCCTTAATTTATACCACTAAATACCATTCTTTTTGAGTGATTCCTATTCAATCTTGTAAATCAACAACCTCATCAGGCAACTAAAACTCTAAAGTTTTACCTTGAACCGCATCTGTAGGCACTTGCTTTTCTTCTTCTTTTCCATTCTGAACAGGGAAAACATTATCTGCAGCCGTTTGTTCAATCCCTTCAGTTTCTAGGTCGAGGAATTCTTCCACTTTCGCCAAGTCTTTGTCCAAAGTTCCGCATGGATCGGGAAAAGCTAACTGGCAACCAGGCATCTTCTTTAGTATTTCCACCTGCGACTCTGTTAGCCTCGCGCTGAAACCGTGAATTACAGTATCATAAATGTAGACATACAAATCATCATCCTCTACGCTTACTCCTTTCACAGATGAAAGCACCGATTTATACCAATCAACGTAACTAGGGAATTCATCAGGCATAACATACTTATCCATATGGACTATATAGGTTCGGACAGACTCTACGCTTCCTGCACTCACAGGCAAATAAACATAAAAAATAATATGATTTGATGCTGCACAAAACAAAATTTTGTTAACATATCTGAAAAGATTTACATATGCGACTTCGAAGAAAGACAAATTTAGACCGATTTGTTTTAGAAATCATTGTTTTTTAGAAACGGCTGGACATCAATAATTGAAGACCAAAAAAAATAAAATTAATAAGCTACAGCTGAGATCTTTCCAACACCTCATACCATTCTTTTTGAGTGATTCTTTTTCAATCTTGTCTCACCATCTCGTCTGTAAATCCTTTCTATAATAGATCTTAATAACAAAATAAAGTTTTCATCCTTATCATAATTTTTTACCTGTGGAAAGGGGAATTTGAGGGAATTGGGGCATATTTGAATCCCTAACAGCGATTCTCCTTCGATTAATTCTGCCAAAATTTGCAATCACAAATCTCTCTCTTTACGACTTTTTCAAAAAATAATATGATGTGGTTTTAATGTTCTCAGATAGGCTCTCAACCGATACTACTCAAAATTTTATTGTCAACCGTAAAAGATGTACGCATGCCTCTCTTATAGAGGATTTTGAAGAAAAATAGAAATTTCTAGAAAAGAGCTATTCAAGACTGACATCAACAAATAAAGGGAAAAACTTATATAAGCTACAGCTGAGCGTGTGGATTTTTTGATTTGATTTTGCAAGGTTGATTCATCCTCAAATTAGTCAAAGCAAAGGTTATTGTTATCTTATGATAAGATTTTAAGTAATTAGTATATTTATATTTTATAATAAAAAAATTATGTAGAGGATATCAAATTTAGCATAGATTAATTAATTTCATATCGTGAATATTTATTAAAATTTAGTATTATTTTAGAAAATGAAAATATTTGCATGGAAAAAAAGAAGTTTCTTTTAAATCTAAATTTAAAAACATAATTTTTAAATTACAAGCTTCCTTTAAATCTAGATTTAAAAGTATAATTTTTTGAGTCTTATTTTAGAATCTGAAATGATTTGCATGCAAAAAACATAAAAAAATAAAAGTTTCTTCTAAATCTAGATTCAATAACATAATTTTTTAAATTAAAAGTTTATTTTTTTTTACATATAATAAATAATAATAATATGCTGCTTTTTAATTTAGATTTGATTCTTTTAAATCTAGATTTAATTTTTTTTTTTTGTATTTAATAAATAATAATAATAGAAAGCTGCTTTTTAGTTTAGATTTTAGTCTTTAACTTATTTTTATATTATCTCTTGTCTAGTCATAATAAATAATAATAATAGAAAGTTTCTTTTTAATTTAGATTTTAGTCTTTAAAATATTTTTAAATTTCTAGTCATTAAAATTGCATGGATAAAAAAAGATGGGTGGGTGTCATTGTAGTGTTACATTTAAATTAGTATATTTTTTTTTATAAATCTATATAAAAATATCAATAGATATCTTAGAAGACATACATTTTATTGTAATATTAATTTTTGAAAAAAGATTCTTAATTTATATAGAATTAATTAAGATTTACATATGAAAAAATATAATATAATAGAATATAATCTTTAATAATAATAGCTAACTTTCAATTGAACCCTAACTAAATGCCTAATAAACTTTAATTGGCCAGCTTATTTTATCAATTGATAATGCACATTGTGGGATGCAAGATGATCTGAATGATCGTTACCATTTGTTTTTTTTCATCACTGTCATGTTTCCCTGCTCACCATATAATTGTCTATTTCTCATTATCATATTTTACTTCTGTAATTTATTTAGTCACAATGCTTTCCACTCAACTCACTCTTTCATGGGAGCTTCAACCAATCATCGATTTTATGTGACATTGTAAACATTAATAAGTATTTGTAGTAATCACTTGGAATAGGATAGAAATTTTAAGTATCATGAATTTTATCAACAAGATCATACTCCCTACCAACATGTTGAAGGATGAGGGGAGAAAGGACTGTTGTCGGGTATGTGTGCTACTATATGATAATTGTGTTGTTGAGCATATTTTACAATAATCATTCATTTGTTTTGGGGTTGAGGGGTATCTTGACAAAGTTGGATGACAATCTTAGGCTTCTCACTACCCAAAACATGAATGTTATTGACTTGGTTGGCTTGTTTATTCTCAAAGGTTTTATTTTTGGAAGGGAAAGTATTAAGGATAATATCCTCTTTCTCCAAAGTATCTTCATGAGTAGGAAACACTTTAGGAGATCAACAAATATAACTCATTAGTGCTTCATCTTTAGAGGGAAGGTCATTGAAAGGAATAGAAGGTAAAGTGTCATTAAGGGAATTGTCAATCATATCATCCTCTTCTATCGCAATATCATCCTCTTTCATCAAGGTACTCTCATGGGGGAGGTACATATTAAGAGAATAGTCAACATCATTCTCCAATGGTTCATCCAAAGAGGAAAATCATTGAGAGAAGTGTTAAAAATAGCTTCTTGCATCAATATGTCCTCATTAGGGAGGGGAAATTTGGGATAAGAATCAATGAAAGGTTCATAAAGGGGATTGTCATATACTTCTTCATGAATATGTTTTATTTTGGATTGAATGGAAGGTGAACCTTCATGAAGATGATTGTCAATTATCTGTCTCTTAGACTAGAGATTCATAAGGAGGATTGTTAACCATCACAATTTCCTTATTTTTTTTTAGGGATTTAGAGGATCATTTAGAGGTAGGATTGAAGTCATCAATAGTTTCATCCAACATCACAAGCTTATCACTACTAAATTGCATTCATATATGTTGATTAACCTTTGGAAAAAGGATGGTTTAGAGGATGAGGTCTTAGGATATAGGAAATCATCAACCTAGCCTCATCAAGTTCATCACTAGTAAATTGCTCATCCAAGGTATAGGACTCATCATACTAAAATGGGTTATCAAAGGCACAAAAGTCTTGTAAAAAGTAATCCAACATTTTTCTAATCTTAGAAAAAAGGAATCTTGTAATGAAACAAAGCATCAAGGGACTAATTAAACACACATAACAATCTACAAAAGATTTTTTTTGTAATTTTTATTATTTTGAAACATGCAAATTAGAAAATGCAATATAAGAATAAACTAGATCTCTAAATGCATGATACGTAACTATAGTATGATATAAATATAGGTTAATGAAATGCATACAAATTAGATCTAGAAATCAAAATCAAAATTAAGATGTAAGGCATTGGGTTCACCAAAATGTAAGGTGGTAAAATAGTGTTCACTAGTTTTTGCATTCTAACTAAAAATCTTAGGCCTGATCCACTCTTACATTAGAAGAAAGATGATCCATTTGGCTCAAGATCCTTGGGCACAAGGTGAATTCAATGATCCTTCACTATGAGTTGAAAGTGACTATGCAAATTGTGGGAAGAGTGAGGAGATTACCTTTTTTGCATGTATCAAACTATCATGGACTGAGAACCCAATTCCATGAAAGGAGATAGTATAACAAACTAAAATGGACCTGTAATCCAAATTTCAAGTAGAAGTCGAGGGACTAGGGTGCCTGATATGCCTTGCTCCCAGGACTGGGGTGCCCTTAGCACCCTTCTCCCAACAATTTTAGCTCCAATGAATTGCAAATTGTAGATCTCCACTTGCTTGTTTCACACTTATTTTCGTAGCTCCTCCACTATTCTTGCACATAGAAAAGAGAGATTTTTTTTGGGGAGAAAGGGGTTTGCCTAAGTCAAATCCTAGTTTTGGAATCAACCTTGAAATTGAGTCGAATTGAACATGAAAGGAAACCATGCTAATATGTAGCAAAGTCTAGATATGAGAATTGAAATATCGTATACCTTGTTATTGTTATGCTCTTTGAATGTGATCACAAATGTTGATGCAATAACATTACTTCACAAGACCTAAAAGGAAAATCATGAATACATGTTTGCATGAAGGTTGTTATAGCTTGCCATAATGCTAGAAGAATGCCCTAGATGCTTGAACTAATGAATGCTTGATGTAGAATGTCTTTGATAGATTAAATAGATGTCAAAATGAGGGAGTATAACCTGCTTTAAACCTCTCCCTAGCATTTCAAGGTGTAAAACTTGAAGTAGGCCGACATGGGAAGAGAACTATCGCTTAACCAAACTAACCATTGAGCGGTTTGAATTTGGGGCTGAATTAGTGGGAGTGGGAGCCCAAGGTGCCATGCTCTTGGGAGCGAGGTGCCCAAGGCACCTTACTCCTCCAACTCAAGCCCAAATTGGGAGCTAGGGTCTAGAATGCTGAAGAGAGGCTAGGATTAAATGTAAATTAAGTTTTGAGATCAAGGTCAAATAATTCTGCAACAAGTGTGAGCAAATATGAATTCATCAAATATTTTATTTAAAAGATAAAAGTATCTAATATATAGGCTTAATAAGTAACATTTCACTAAGCTTAATCTAGGCTATTGAATAAGATGCATACTTAGAAACATAAAACACATTAGATTTATTAATTTAGTAATTGATATATTACTTTCATGTATTTAGAAAATTAAAATGATTCATAATATTTTACAAATGATTGAATTTGGATGATATGAAGATGATCAGTAAATGCATATTGAATGACTTTAAATAGTAAAAAAATCAATAAATTCAATTAAGTAAATGTTTGTGATTAATTAATGTCTGAAACATGAAAACAACATCATCTATGTAACAATGAATCTTAAAGTACAAATGAAAATAATAGATATAATAAATGTGAAACGTCTAGAGATATATGTAAATATATATAACATAAGATCATACACATCAACATATACATAAATCAAAATTGATGAAATATTGAAAATTAAATTTACCTTGACACTTGATTATATCATAATTTGTTTATATATAATTATATTATTCTTTTTTCACAACAAAGTTAAAACCAAATAGCATAGTTTACTAATGCAATAAAAATGCTCAAGAAAGATTTAAGATTGTTTCCAAATATCAACTAAATAATTTTAATGACTCTTAAGAAAATAAACCAAAGTTTAAATTCAACAATCGTTCCTGTTTGAGTGTATATAACTTTTGTTTGTGGCAAGTAGTTTTGGGGTCTCAATGGTATAAGGAATATGTGAAAACAGTAAGAATAAAAATTTTCAAACCTATAGTTGACTTTAGTAGTACCATGCAAATATCAAGAGTTTTCTTAGTGACCCAGAAGGAACAAGAAAAGCTACAAATGAAAAGAGTGCAGGCAATGTAATTCTTTAAAGGACTGCTATTGGTGGAATATAGAAATTGTGATGAGCAAAAGTGCTTTTCTAATAATTTGATGACTATTCTTAATTAGTAGCTAAAGATCAATTTATAAATTCATCATTCTTAATCAACATTCAAAATTAAATTAAGACAATGGAGTTTGAATGGACATGAAATGTTATAAATGCTATCGAGTTAGAGTGATTGAAATGCATTTGAGTAGGAGTAAGCCATTAGATCTATGTAGAGTTAGATTCATTTCTTTTTAAGAGTAAAAGCCATTTCGTCTATGTACAGATGGAAGTTAGGAGTGTCTATTTTCTAATTTTAGCCCTATTCACATGTTCAAGGTTGGTTCCGGTCGTGTTTTGAGTGTAGGAAGCGTAGAGCATGCCTTAATCTATATAGGGAATATGTGGTATGCATAGTTCCCTCTGAATTGGGGAACAATAATAAATGGCCAGGCATGTCCTCTAGCATATCCACTTGGGACTCTATAACCATGGTGCTTAAACCATGCATTACAATATCGTAAATGTAGAGGTACATATCCTCCTCCTCTTCATTTACTCCTTTAATAGTTGAAAGCACATATTTATACCAATGAACGTGGGAAGGGAATCCATTAGGCATTGCATATTTGTCCATATGGACTATATAGATTAAGGTATGCTCTACGCTTCCTACACTCACAACCAGAACCAACCTTGAACATGAACATGGCTAAAAGAAGAAAATAGGCACTCCTAACTTTCATCTCTGCACAGATCAAATGGCTCATTCTTAACTCTAAATGTATCTAACTCTACACATATCATGATGAGGAGAGTATTGAACATGTTTTGTCCCTTCTCCTGGAATGTCAAGCAGAAGATTGTTGGTATGTTTTTCCTTGATTAGGTCTAGAATAATGCTGCCAAGGATAATCTGCTTAGTGGAAATGTGCCTTCCTCTTTAGAGAAAGAAGGTGTGAGTGGGAAGAACTCACTACCAGGATCATCTCTAATGTCAAAGAGAATATGACTTGTTTTGTGAAGAGGAAGCATTCTCACCTTCTGCTTCCTGTGGACTGGGAAATCGCTAGACTCTGGGACATGGAGCCTATCCTTTCTGGATTGACTTCCCTCTTACTGGATTTTGTAATGCTATCAAATGGAACCCCCCAACACTAGTTGGTT
This sequence comes from Sequoia sempervirens, assembly GCA_007258455.2. Taxonomy (NCBI): domain Eukaryota; kingdom Viridiplantae; phylum Streptophyta; class Pinopsida; order Cupressales; family Cupressaceae; genus Sequoia; species Sequoia sempervirens. The sequence goes on along the minus strand of VDFB02256132.1, from coordinate 136,855,851 downwards.
GAAGCTAAACTTTGACGGGCCATCTAGGGGTAACTCGAGTATTGTGGGAGGGGGTGGAGTGATTAGAGATTGATGTGGTAGCTCCTCATCCTTTCCTATGTGGCAAATTTAAGAATACAAAATTCGAGAATGACTGAAGTGACAACTATTTATCATGGGTTAATCATGGCCAGAGATAAGGGGCTTAAACACATAATTATGGGAGGTGATTCTAGAAATACCATCATGATGCTTAAACGGTCCAGGCAAAACTAGATTGGAAATCTAACCCTGTCATCGCCAAGTGTCATGTTCTCCTTCCTGTTCTGGGAGATGTCAAGTTCTTCCATGTGTGACAAGAAGGCAATTGTGTGGTAGACAAGTTGGTGGGGATGGGCATGTATGTTAATGATTTCAAAAGTTGGATCCACTTGCACGAAGTCCCGATGGAAGCTTGTGTCATGATTTTGAAGGACTCAGACCTGTCAATGATGAATAATCCCAATGTTGTCTTTTTGGTACTCGCCTTTCTCACCCTTTCCTTTCCTTGTTGGTTAAGGTGGCAGACTTAAAATTTTATTGATAGTACCACCTACAATTGTATTCCCCAGGTCTGTCACTTTCTCAACCTGGTTTTCTATTCAGCGATTATGGGTGACGATTTGATTCAGACTGAGCCCAATGAGTGCTTTGAATTTAAGAACAACGGGGAGCTCTGGGATAAGGTGGTTAATGAAAATATAGATAACTATGTTGAAGGGATGACCAGCCATGATCCTAAGCTCTCTACTGCTTTTGTTCAAGAGTGGTATAACAGGAATGTGAAGATTGGTAGTGTTACCTTTATGATTTCGACAGAGACTATTGCAAAGGTGATAGGGTTTTCCCTAGACAGTGTGTCCTTTCCGAAAAAACCTAAAGGGAATTACAAGAAAAAAATTGATCGGTTCTTCCAATCAAGAGAGGGTGTTTCTAGGCTTCAAAGCGGTTACAACAAGGAGGAGCTCCCCAAAATTTGGAAGGATGTGGCTATGTTTATTATGAGATACTTCACTTTGGATGATAGGAAAAGGAAGTTCCATTCACAGGTTTTCCACATGTTAAATCATCTTCGACATGGGGTAAGAATGAAATTTCCTTTCTGGATTATGTCTTCTTTGTCTTAGTCTATTTCTAAAGCACTTGAAAAGGGTAAACCCCCTCTCCATCAAGGTCTCATACGTAGAATACACAATTTCCACCTGGCTTTATCCCCCTCTCGTGGGGTCCCTTTGGTTGAGATCAAGTCTACCTATGATCCCAATTTGTATGTTGACCTCATTGTTACCCCTTCTAATTCTAGGAAATGTCTCACTCAGGTTCTAAAATGCCCACTAGGAAAAACCCTACCATAATGGCCAAATTTAAGGCCATTGCTGCCACTAAAAAGGACTAGGATGTGGAAGTCCAACCCAAATTGCAACAGAATGTGGTTAATGAGATTCCTAATGATTCTAGCTCTAAGTCTCTTTCTTCAGAGGATTCAGACTCCTTCGATACTTCAGGGTCGGATTGGGCCCCTACTAATACTAATGGTAACCCTAGCCCTCCCCCCTAAACCCTCCCTCCTCTAGTAATACCAAACCTTTGAGATCCACTTCGATTCTAGTTAAAATTGTTAAGGACCTACATGATGATGCTCAGAGATAGGAAGAGCTAATTAAATGGCTCTTTTCATAGATAAATGTAGTCATCAAGAAGATCAATCATCTAGAGGCAACAATTGAGGCCAAGGCTAGGGCCAATACTTGGGTGGATGACTTGGATGAAGACAAAGTTTAGAAATCTATTATTGATCTTGTGGACATTATGGGGTAGTGGGGAATGATGGGTGAAAAGAGTGAAGATATGGAATCCAGGATCAAGATGGCGGGGAACAAGCTTGAGTTGGAAGAGGTCAAGAAATCCCAAGAGGCCCTTAAAAAGTAGATTGAGGAGGTCAACTTTTCTTGCAAGAATGTGGCTAGCAGGTACAATGCCTCCCTTCAGGCTATCCAAGATGATATAGAAAGGAGAAGGGAAAAGTAAATAAAGCACATGATGTCTCTAGCAATGGGTTTTGGCCCCACGACTTCACTGGTTAAGGCCACCCCTGACTCTACGTTGGTTTCCTCTAGCTCTTGGATTGGTTCTAGCATTGAAAACATTTCTTTTTTTGATAAAGTGCTTAGCTTGTGCCAAGATTGGCAGGAAAAGGGTACCCCCATACATAGTAGACCATCACTTTGTGTCTGTGTTGGGTGGTTGTTTAGTGTTTTGGTAGTTCTTGTTTTTTCTTTGTTCGCTAATTTTTTAGTTTAGTTATTGGATCTTTGTTTTCCCTACTAGGTTTTTGTTGTACTTTGGTGAGGGGTTTTTTGTGCTAGTTGTGCATCCCTCATTTTCTCTAGGTGTCGCTATACAATTATGTAATGGTATGAGCCTATCCTACTTTTATTAATCAAAACTCTACACGGATCTAATGGTTTACTCCAACTCTAAATGCATGTCAATCACTCTAACCCGATAGTATTTATAACATTTCCTATCCATTCAAACTCCACTTTATTAATTTTATTTTGAATGGTGATTAAGAATAATAAATTTATAAATTGATCTTTAACTACTAATTAAGAATAGTCATCAATTTTTTAGAAAATAACTTATGCTCATCACACTTTTTGTATCCCACTAATATTAGTCCTTTCAATGATTACATTACATCTAGTTTTGCAAGCACATATTCCTTATCCAAAACTCATGACATTTGCATGGAATAAATTATAATTTTGAATTCCTTGTACCACCAACTAGGGTGAGGAGAGACAAACCACAAGATTGATTTCCACAAACAAAATCCATATACACCCACATCTATTTTGTTGCGAAACCACTTTTGTTCATCACACTTTCTGTATTCTACCAATTGAAATTATTTCTTATTATAAAAGAATAATGCATTTTTATAGTAACAATGTGTGGTTAGTTTAACAAATATAAATTATAGATACTTAAACTTGACTTGTTGTCAATTATCTAATAATTGAACCATTTCATCTACAATTGATTGAATAAATCTCTATCTATCTAATTTCTTATCCAATTTTTATCTTCTAACCTAAAAATCTATAAATAAAGCTCAACAAAATGGAAACATATATTGTAGGATCGCACTCACATATGACCAATCAACCATATTTTAATCAAAAACACCTTACCATGGTGCAACAAGTTTAAGGTTGGTTATAAATTATGTTTCTAGTTGGCTATTAGGTGTATCTACTTAGCATCCATTTTTAATGTGCTTTTAGTGATTTTTATTCATCCAATGCTCAATTTTTTTTTATATGAATTCACTTTTATAAGCCATGAGTTGTTCATATAATCACCACTTTTTTTTCTTGTAGGACTAATCAATGATTTTTGTAGGCTCTAAATATTTTAATGTCACTAACACAAAATGGTGTATCCATTTTTATTTTTTTAGAAGTTGTGTTAAATTGGTTTGGTAAAAGTTATTACTCTATATTTTGACATTTCCATTCATGATTAAGTGTAGGTGATACATATTTTAGTACTTCCACAAGTTCAATTTTTTTCTTTTTCTTTTTTCTCTCTTTCTAGCATATGTGTCTTTATTTGAGCATATGCATTATGTCCTTAATCAATTCTTCTATTTCCCAACTCATTAAGACCTTTTTGTAATAATTTTTGTTAAACTTTTTTTTTCTAACCCCTCATATATGTCACTTGCAATCACTCTTCAAAGACCAAACACTAAATTACTAATGTATTATTTCTAGCTATGATCGTCAAAAATATTTTCATTAGTATTCTAGGAATATTTTGATTTGCAAGTGAAATTAACCTTTGTGTGTTGTGTTTGTGAGCCCTAATCAAGTGTATTCTATCTCGTTGCAGCCTTGGATGATCTTAGTCGAGACCTCTTTTCCTTTTATCATTTTATCCCAAGGACTTAAATAGTGTATTCTCTCCCCTTTTGATTTGTGTGATCTTGTGTGATAAAAATTGATTGGATCATCCTTTGAAAAGTCCTACCTAGGTAATTTATCACCCTATGGGATGACCCAAACTCTACTATTTGGAAAAGTCCAAAAATCTAGCAATGAATTTAAATACATACCTCTTGAAAGCATAATCTTATCACTCAAGCTAAGATCCCAAGATCTTTTTACCTTGGGGAAGATAATCTTAAGGGTAGGTTACCTCTTATATTTTGTTTGAATTTATGTACCTTTCATGTATGGTTTGACCTCACATACCATTGAAGGTATATCAAGAATGGATCTAGCAACCTTGTGCATTCTAGTCTAAGACCAATTGGACATCCTTCATTGTGGTGCATTAATAGGAAATTATACTTAATAATTTGATCATAATTTATTTCAAGTGGTGAGAGGTTGAATTCCCCTTTGGAAAATACATTTGGCCTCCAATGATAAGGGATCCTACTTAATTTGACACTACCTAGCTACCAATGACTTGAAAAATAATATATAGATCAATGGGCCTATAAGGATCAATGTACCCACTTCAAGAATCTATATTGTTAATGTGATTAGTTTGTAGTCATTATCAAAACCCATATGACCCCTTATATCTTAAATCCCACAAATTGAAAATTATTTGCACACATTTGAATTTTTTTAAATTATTAATTTTCAAATGTTGAAAATGGTCAAGATTTCACATAAAGACAAAATTTCCCAATTTGATCCAACCCAAACTAATCTTCCTAAAATCCACCTAATCTAACATCATAAATCATCCAACTTGAAATCAATCTATACATTAGATCTAAATTAACATAGTTGAACCATAGATTAGTAGATCAACCAAGTTAGATTCTTGAGATTAAATAGTTTAAAAATCCTAAACTCTTAATCAATGAATTTAAATCCTAAATTAACATTTTTGAAACATATAGATCAATAGTTGTGCTTCACATAAGCCAATTTTTCCCGAACATTATTTTGGAAAATCTATTCATATCTAAATAGTTGTGTGCCTTATTTTGATGCATCCACATAAGCACTTATAAACACCTATCTAGTGATTCTCCCATTTCCCTTTCCTTCTAACCATTACCTTCTATTCAAATATAATCAATCCCAACCATAATAACCTAATCTAAGACATCAAATCTAATAAATGGACCTTAACTATATTCCTCTAATTCATATTCAAATTATCTTAAAAGCAATCCAAATATTTAATCTTTTTAAGGACCTTAGTCCCTCTTAATTTTTATTTTTATCCAAACCCCTCATCCATCCTCTATCTAATCAAATAATATTCCTATCATCTTCAATCCTTAATCATAACCATCTTTTGAAACCATTTCTACCAATCATCTATTGAATCAACATCTAATCATTAATCAATACCATCATAAAAATCAAAACCAAATTAATCAATCAATAATTTAATAACAAATTATTATAGAGGACCTCCATTTCTTTATAAATGAACTTCTTATATTTAGGATGGAGTTTTGATAAAGAATCCATGAGGATAAGTGCAACAATGTTGGTAGTTATCAACGCCTAATAATTGATGGGAAAGTGTAGATATGGTTTGGATGTGAAATGCTAAGTTTGTTGTAGCTAGATGATGGGAAAGTGAGTGCAGGAAAGAAAGTGAGAGTGTGATAGTGATGAGTGTGTAACATCATAAATTGCACCCCATAAAATTTCATGTCGCATAGGCCTCTATTTTAGCTAAATTAAAGACAATGATCAAACTCTAATCCCATTAGCCTACCTGGTCATCTGTCATACTTATTTTCTTGACAATGATCATAATATTTTTGTTGTAGAGATGCTTGCATGGCCTAGAGATGTTTGCACACTGCCCATTCCTACCAAAAATATATGCAATTGAAGGTGGTCATGGGAACATTACACCGACTAAATCTAACAATTTTGCGCCTCTCTAGGCTTGCATTAATGTCAGGATGACTTCTAGTCCATTAATATTTCCCTTTTTGACCTTATTTTCACTCTCTTTTTCTCTATGGTTGATTGGATTAACTTACTCTCACACTCTTTCTTGCATCATCTTCATAACACACCAATCCACCATCTTTTTCCATTGTCGAAGCTCTACTGACTTGGAGATTATTGTCCTCTTCTTTCATGTTAGCCTCACTACTTTTGTTGTTGAAGGGAAGGTAAATCTTTCTCGATTTCTTGTTCATTTGTTCTCTTTAATCTAGTATATCATTTATTGCATTCTTCTTGTTTCATTTCTATTATCATTTTTATCACAATCTTGTCTCTAGGTTGTCTGTTGAGGCGGAAACACCAAAATGGGGTTTTGACGATAGAAAACCTCTAAAAAAAGCAACCCTAAATATTGTTTCCATGCTCTTATGTGTGCAAGTTTTAGTGAATGATATTTCTATTTGGGCTACAAGCTTCATATCATGGACCCATTTTGAGTAAAAATTACTACTCTATATTTTAACATATCTATTCAAGATTAAGTGTAGGTGATACATATTTTAGTAATTCCATGTGCAAAATTATAGTTTTTCTCATTTTTCTCTCCTTTTAGCGTATGTGTCTTTATTTTAGCATATGCATTATGTGTTTAATCAATTCTTCTATTTTCCAACTCATTAATACTATTTTTGTAATCATCTTCTTTGGTATTTTTTCTAACCCCTTATGTATGTAACTTGCAATCACATTTCAAAGACCAATCACTAAACTACTGATGCACAAGTATCCCTGGTTGTAAGGGTAATCTTGCATCAACCAAAAATGGTTCTTTTCTTGCATTTAGTTTGTAGACGTCTCAATATTTTCCTTCACATTTTACCACAAATGTTGTCTTTTCATTCCTTACATATATGTATTTATGTTCAACATGAAGTCATCTACATCCTATCTAGAAACCACTTGATTTTCTTTCCTTTCCAAAAAGTTATTGCTCTTGGAAGTCGCAACATAATTTACTGTCAAAGCATTTTGGGCCTAATTGGGACTTGCAATGTTTGTGGACCATTTTCAAAACATGCAGAGCTAAATGAAGTATCATTCAAGACATTTTGGGATCAATGTAAACCTTTTTTGTGCTTTAGGTCTTGTTAGCTTCTTCCACAAAGCATCATCTTATTTTTAAGGACAACCTACAAATTTCATCCTAGTTCAAGTTTTTATACTCTTGAGGCCAACATGGACCATGACCCAAGCTAGTGAATCATATTTAAGATCATTTGGGATCATCTAGATGTAGCAAGGGCTTGATAGACAAATATTTAGAACTATATTAATGTTTTTCCAAGTTGGTAGTCCTTAGCTTGTGATTAGACATTTTTACTATTTTAATTTCTTCTTATGCCTTGTGACAGAGTCATAAAAGACCATCCCCAAAGATACAAGACTTGGTTCAATCAACAGGACCACTTACTAGGTCCTAGGTGTCACCAACAAGCCTCCACAAGTACTAGCTTGCATTGAACACCATAAAAATTATATAACTCACTTTGAACTAACAAAAGACACTTCTAAGGGTTCCAAAGGATCACTACCTAACAATGCAACCAAACATGACAAGAGCACAAGATGACATTGGCAGACGACTACATCAATCTCCAAATCTACACAAGACACACCTATGTTCATTTTAATGTGCTAATTGAAGTGTTCCTATGATAAGCCATAATACAACATTGGAAATACCATATGAGAATATAATGCACTTCATACCCAATACCAACATCGAAATGAAAATCTACTTAACCATGTTCATAATTCTATTATTATATTTCTCTTCATAGTGAGGGCCCATATTACACATAATTACATGATTATGATACATAGGATATGCATCCTCAAGAGATGAACAAGCTTGAAATAACATATTAAAGAATACATAAGATGGGATAGGGAATAAATTATAAAATAAGTTTGATATCGAATCTAATGTTGAGTCCTCGATCCCCAATGGTGATATGCAACACCACCCAACCTTGTGGTACCCTTAGGTCCACCCCATCATGCTCGTGGATATGATCACACAACCCTAACACAACAAGCACAAGTGACACTTGGGGAAGGATTTCTACACTCATACCATACATGGAGTAAACATATTAATCACATGAACATAGAGAGAATCTTCATATACACATAGATCACAATGAATTATCATATACACATAGAACACAATGCATCATCATATGCATATAGAACATAATGCATCATCATATATGAATGGAACATAATACATCAAGGTTACTTCTCCATCTATAGTGGGGTTAGATGATAGGGAGAATAAAAGGAAAGTGTCATCACATAGCACAAACAACTCATGGAAAACTAAGTGATCCTCTCATGAAGACAAGGAGTCCACTAAAAATCGACCATCTCTCATGGATAGTCTCAACCATCCAACTCTTCCCAAGCCCACACAAGCACTAAGGTATGAAGGGGGATAGACATACCAATAATACACAATCCATTATCCCATGTTGTCTCAATTGTATGTTCAAATTAGGAACCACATCCCAATTGCCCTTATCAACTATACCCCAAGGCTCATTGTGCTCATCATGAACACAAAAAATCAAATGTAATCACATAATAAAAAATGAATATATTACAATAGATTTCCATTAAACACATAAGGATTCTATTAAATTACTCATATCATGAATTATCAATTCATTACACCCAACAACACACAAGCTAAGCATCAATATCAACTTCAATAGAATTCAATATTCCATCATCAAATACATCATCTCATTATATCAACCATCTCTAAATACAAAACTACTATTATGCATGAATAAGGCATACTTAATTGATCATAAATCAAGTAAATGGAATTCAAATACTATCCCATGATGCAAAACCCTAATGGAAAGTCATTATACCCTAGTCAAGTGGCAAACTAAGCTAAGATATAAAATGCACATGACTAATGATTAGATGTGCAAGATTAAGTGTTAATTGTGCAAAATCAAAAGTGCAATTTTGGTTGAAATGCATAGGTCTAAACTAGATGCATAGATCTACATCAAATACATAGATCTAAATCAATTACACAAGACTGGTGAAAACATGTGCAAATCTAGGTTTCAGATATGCAAGACTACTTTAATGACCTTAAATGGGCTAAAAATCAAACAAAATCAAATGAAAATAGAAAGGAATCAATTTCTAAAAAAAAAATATAAGAAAACTCATTGATTCCCATCAATTTCACATCACATACATACATTCAAAGTGTCATTTTTCCCTTCCATAAAATTTTAGCCACATACCTCCATAAGAAACCCACATTTTCCAAGTTTGAATCATATGCCTTGTATACACACTCAAATAAATTAATTATATATTTGAAAAAACTTATCTATCAATTAAAATTCATTTGAAATTAGTTTTAGATCAAAAGAGAAAAAAGTAAGGGAGATATAAAGAGCCCTGCCTCATTTTGCTCTAGAATGAAAATACAAAGAACTCCCAACATACCCAATGAATTCACACTACTCTTTGACACCTTCATGGCCTCCAAATTCCTACTCCAATGCAACAAACCCTGCTCGAATCGATATACAATCCAATTCATTTCGTCGATTTCAAAAGTCAAGTAAGAAGAGGGTTTTCCTCTCCCAAAATTGGCTATGTGTCAAAATGACTTCCTTTTACCTCTTTTATCCAAATGACATTCATATTCTCTTTTCCAAATAATTGAAACAAAAAATGAATAATTAGAAATTCCTTTTCAATACCCAAATACCCCATATACATAATATGAAATATGTATTATCTTAAACACAAATATGCCCTATTTACATCTTTCAAACATTACAATAAATGTTTACACTATAAACCCAATTTGATATTAAATCACATTTAATATAAGCACTTCCCTTCAACCTCAATTAAACCCAAAACACAAGACAATCATCCATACATTATTTTATCATATGAAATCATCCAATATCTTATTTTAATTCAATTAATCATAATTAATCATTAAACCACTAAATCACTAATTAAACCATGAAATCATATAAATGAAAAGATTCACAAGAAATACATATAAACACAAAGACACTCTTTAAGGGGTCTCCAAATAGGGCCAGGGTCACTAGACATTACCAATGATGACAGTCAGGTAAAACACAATTTCAATGAGGCAAATGGCACTCATTTGAGTACAACTAATCAAGGCTAAATAGGGATTGACCAATGTGCTATCTCCTAATCACCACCATTGGGGATATGGGAATGCTCAAACTTATGGATCCAAGTGGAGTCAATTCGCTATACCTATAGTCAAATAAACATTCACACATCAAGAGAACCTTCTCATGCATACATATAAATTATCTTAATGACTAAAATCATTAGAAGATGATTTTAACATCACATGCATTCTCATATATTTGAATGATTTGATATCATCCCTTTCCTACCTTGTTATCCATTGGAACATCACATTTTTTCTCTAAAATAATTAACTACATTAAGTAATGGCATCTGTAGACACTAAAAATCCATATCACCTGCATTCTTCATTTTTAACCTAATCATGCGTATAGTCTTCATTATTCATGTGATCCTACACTATTTCCCCTTTTCCATTTTCTGTCGAGATCATTCCATTTTTTCCCATTTCAAGTTTGGGGTTTCATTTTACCCTTAACTTCATGCCTCTTGCATCACAACTTTCCATTGTCACTTTTGCAATGTCATTTTGCCTAATTTTGTCTTGATTAGGGCTTTTTGCTTCTGATTCAGTCCTCTTGTTTTTCCTTTTCCATTTTTTGTCTAGATCATTCCATTTTATTCCCATTTTAGGTTTGAGGTTTCCTTTTTACCTCTTCTTCATCCCTTTTGCATTGTCGCATTCCCCTCTCGTTCTAGTGATGTTAGTTTTTTACTTGAACCCCTATCTCAATTTTAGGGTTTTTTGGCTTATTTTTGGTCCTATCGCTTCATGCTTTCCATTTCAGTCCCGTTGGCTTGATTTTTTCTCTATTACTATTTTTAGGTTCCATTTTGACCTCTTCTCTAGCTCCATGGTGTTGCATTCATCCCCTTTTTGTTTGTTGACCTGCTTTGACCCGGTTTACCTGATGTTGCTTGATTTTACCTAGTTTGACCTAATTTGCCCATTTTCACTCAAATCTTTCCATTTTTTGTTTGAACCGTCTCAATTCTTTCCAATTTCATTTATTTTGACCAGAATTTACTTAATTTGACCTAATTGAGATCTTTGGACATCAGTTTGATGAACTTCCCCTTTTCAATTTAATTAATTCTTTAATTAATTAAGCCTCATCTTACTAATTATTTTGATTTTAATATGTCATCATTTTAATCAAACATCCCCTTTTTAATATTAAATTATTTAACTAATTTTGATTCGTCCCCTTTAATTAAATGATTTTAATTATTTAATTAAGGGTTCACTTTTGATAACCCATGGTTGACTAATTTATTTAAATTATTCAATTAGCTAATTATGTCATCAAAATTAAATAAATATATTTATTTATTTAATTTTTTAATCATCTTCTCATATGAGGATAATATCTTTCCTTTTTTTTTTTTGTTAATATCCTCCTAATTTTCAAAAATGGGTTATTATGAGATTTATCTTTGATTTTTGAAAATCCTACTTTTGGAAATATCTCATTATATCTTAATTTTAAATTCAAAAATGAGGTATGCATCCTTATAAAAATATACTTTTTTGCTTTTTCTCTACTTTTCCCTCATCTCCTTCATCCTTCCTTGAATGGCAGCTTTGTCGTGCGTTTAATTTGGTCCATCCACCTGATCAAATTTTTTTTGATCTTGTCTGTCCCTCTAGTCTCTAGTTTTCTATAAATTGAGACCTCTCCTTCAATCAAATCATCTAATTTTTGAGTAGTTTCATACTTATGATATTGCTATTAGGATTCAATCGTGTAGTTTCGAGTCAAACTCATTCATACTATCAGTTTATTTAGCAATTGTCTAGCTTAATCACTATTATTTTGTTGAAATAATCTTTCATTTTTAACAATTAATCTTGCATAGTCACACATTCCTAGTAAATCTCGAACAACAATCCTTTATTTTTTCTATTTAGTGCATCTGGAAAACAAGAGAGCAACATAGCATCATTAGAGATGAAGAGTAGTGGGGTTTCATTGAATATTTGAGGTTTTTCATTCCTATTTTCATTTTAGTGGTCTTGTTGGTTAGATCAGGAAGGCTTTGCATGCGATTCTAGTTTGTTGTTAGCTTAGATAAGTTGCATGTTTTGGTTTTCAAACTGATTAACCTCCTGATTTTCTTTGTCTACATCTGGTGAACCTGACATTTTAATTCTTGTTACAATCTTCACATAGATCTTAATTAGGAGGTTAATTGGTTTCAATTCTTACAAGAATCTTCATGTAGATCTTAATTAGGAGGTTAACTTGTTTCAATTCTCACAAAAATCTTCACGTAGATCTTAATTAGGAGGTTAACTCATTTTAATTATCACAACAAATCTCACATAGATATTAATTAGGAGGTTAACTCATTTCAATTCTTATTACTTGATCTTCACATAGATGTTAATTAGGAGGTTAATACATTTCAATTTCTTGCAACAATGTTCACATAGATCTTAATTAGGAGGTTAATACATTTCAATTTCTCACAACAATCTTTATCTAGATCTTAATTAGGGGGTTAATCTGTTTCAGTTTCAAGTTTCAATCTCACTTAGACTTAATCAGGAAGTTAATTTACTCTCTTTATTGTAATTGTGCATAGCTTAGAGGGTTTCAATTAAATTCATGATTCAAGATGGTCCTTCCGGGTGTTAATGTCACCCTTGTACTTCAACTTGACCTAGCATAAGACGATCCCCAAGAGGATATTATCACAGGATTGAACAACCTAGTCTAGGAAACCAAAACTAGCTATGCTCAATACATGCATACTATCTTTGTCATAGAAGAGGAATAAGCTATAGCCAAACACCCTGAGAAATATTTAAAGAAATAATTTGAATAGGAGAGAAAAACAAAGACAGAGAGAAGAAGAAAGAATCCCAAATTTTCAACCACCTCCTCCTAAACCTTGGTAGGAAACCTTGCCTTCGCTAGTCCTAAGTGTCCTACATCCTTAGTATAAGGTTTTGTCTTAAATCCCTAAAAATGAACCAAAAAGCACAATGCCCCATAGAGTGAAGTCTATATTTCTAGGGTATTGAAAGACATCAAAGCATAAGAGATTGAACAAGAACCTTCAAAGAATCCAACAAGTTCAAGAACTATTTATCGAACTCAACAGGTTTATCACCCTTATCTTATATGAGACACGAGTATTTGGCTATACATGAAAGTATCACATGTACCTGACCCCAAATATGTGAAATATTTTAGGAAATTGATAACTTTTAAAACCTAAGAATGAATTGAGATGGTTCTCCTTGGTGAGGAAGAAATAAAAGCACTAGTACTGCAAATTGATTTAGGATTCCATGACAAATAGGAAGACGTAATTTCTGAATTGCATGTTTTAGCTTGGAGAATGAACATTGATTGGCCCAAGTTTAGAAGAACAACTACCTTGAATGAAGAAGAACATAAAGTGCGATGCATTGAGGAAACCCTACAAAGAGAACAAGACCAATAATAGAGAAGACTTGAACAATAACACAAGAAACAATAAAATCAAACAACTCTTGCACCTCCACAATACAATCTAACTCTCTTTTAGTAATTCTTTATATTTCTATGCTTGATTTAGGGTTTCTATCTTGCCACTTTGTGAATTTAAGCTTTTTGTTTATCTGTTGTGTAGGTAGTACAAGGTCTTGCACAAGTCGTCTAATTTTCTACATAGGTGGTCTTAGTTCTTGTGTAGGTGATCATAGTTTATGTGCAGGTGGTCCTCTATCCTACACAGTTGGAAGGCATCCTTTGATTGTTGAGTTCTTTCTTCTGATTATTTTGATAGGGTTTCATTTCAATTTTGATATATAAATTTCTTAGGTTACTAATCGATTTCTATAAGAATTGTGGCATCCGTGGGACGAAGATTGAATTTAATCAAACTTCTAATCTATTTCCAGTGCAGGATGATTTTCAAAGAATTCATACCCCAAACAAACTCATGTGGTTGATTTATTAGTAGCATAACTCAAACTTCAATTGTATTAATGGAATGGACATGGATTACCATCTAATTAGCTTAGCTCACAATTGCTTTCTTTGAAAGGAATGAACCTCTATTTTCCATCGAGCTTGAGTGCTTTCTTGATTTGTAGGGTGGGATCACTATTACATGAAGTACCTTTCCACCCACCTTTGGGGTCTTGGGAGAAATGGAAATGTGATAATTACCCCTATGTTTCTTTTTTTAGTGATGGATATATTTGATTGATGAATTCATCACCTCACAAGGGTATTTTGCTACAATAATAGCTTTAGGGATTTCATAACCTCTTAGCAATTTCTAAGCGGTATCTCTCTTTGGGCCACTATATAAAAGGATTTGACAAAAGGTTTCTTGTAGTGAGAGTGCAAATCTAAATTCAGGTCTTCCGATAAGGGTTGTTAGAGCTTTAAGTAGCTCTCTTTGCAAATTTTTCATACCAGCTTTGTTCCTCAAGGAATTATTATGAACCACTATTGTAGTATCCCAAATGCCTTTGCTTATTGGTGTAGGAGGCCAGACCTGTAAAGCTGCCCCATGTTGCTACTGTTCAGTGTATAGATAGATGTCCCTTGGTTCACAAGATTTTTTGGATCTTCGAGGTGTGAGATTTTGGTACGCCTGAGAAGTGTGTACCATGGAAGGGGGAGCCAGTGCTACCAAAATATCTATTTTTCTGAATTGTTTCAGTATTTGGAGAAATCTGAGTGGGGACTCAACAAATAGAATCATCTTTCTAGACTAGGTAGTGCATGCTTTAAAGTGCTTTTATCTGTTAATACTAGTAAAATCTAGGCTATCTTAGGCCCCTATCTCAAAATTTGAGTGTGTTTTAGATTCAAGTCACAAACAACCATCTCTATTCTCTTTCTCTGTTGTGATTGTTCATGATAAACATTTTCAAGATCGAAACATGTCCAAGATATTTCAAACATATTCACTCAACAAAACTTATCCAATCAGTCATACTCAAACATTGCAAACATCTCAAAACTATCTCCAACATTAGAAAACTTGTTTCAACCACACAAATTTCTTTTTGGAATTACATATTTACATCCTAAAGTCATAGGTTTGGCATAAGTTTTATATTATCCTAAGTCTTAGGATCACTCACATTATAGCTTGCATAATTCTCCTAGTAATTTTAAGTTTTTGCAGAAAGCTTAGATCTATTTTAGTTACCTCTCTTCATCATAGCTTGTGTGCCATAAGCTTTGTATAAATCATTAGTTTCATATCTCCTAAAATCATTTTTAGAGAACTTTAACACTTGTATAATAGTCATAAATCCTTAAGTCTTAGATCATTCTTTAGGATAGATTTATCTTTCCTTCATTTTAGAATCATTTTTGTATTTATCCCACATCACTTCTTT
Organism: Sequoia sempervirens; assembly: GCA_007258455.2. NCBI lineage: Eukaryota > Viridiplantae > Streptophyta > Pinopsida > Cupressales > Cupressaceae > Sequoia > Sequoia sempervirens. Next base: position 136,840,290 of record VDFB02256132.1, on the reverse strand, counting down.
AAATTATCTTTACATAGTTAAAGGAACTTGTCAATATCATTACCCTCATTATAGATCTCATCATTTCCTTAGTTTCAAATTTCATTTTGCACTTAGATCCTAAAATCAAAATTTTTGGAATCCAAGAAACATCATAATCTTAGGTTTGAACCTTTATTAGTGAAAGAGTCAAAAAATTTGTCAAACAAACTTTTCTCAATTTTGATCACTATCTAGTCTAACCCAAGCTCATCAGTCTAGCTATGGGTATGACACTACCACAATCTTGTACTTTGAAGGTTTTTTACTTAGTTTCACTTTTCTCAAAGTAATATCCTTAGGATTGTAAACTCAAAGATCCCAAACTTTTCTCAAAATAACAAAAACATAGGTTATATCATATTTTTGTATCCCAAAATTTCAAAAATCTCAAAAAACATTAGCATAAATCATAGTGCATATGGTTGAAATGTGTTCCTAGATCTCTAGAAAAAAATGAGAAATGATGGAAGAGACACCATTGAGATGATCCCAATCACAATCAATAGAGTCTGGATATGTCATGCAACCCATCTTTAGTCCAGGAATAGGTTAAAACCCACAACCTCAATTTGACATGACACAAGTAGGGTTAGGACCCAATTTTCAAACATTTGAACCAGGAGAAGGAAATGTTCCCTTAACAACACTGATCAATTTTCCACCAATTCTAGACTTGGACCCATCAAATCAAGGCTACATGCAACCAAGACTATTTCTAGGAATGGAACCTGTTTTATATCTGGACTTAGTTATGCTAGACCTGAATCTTCCTTAAATGTGAATGTGCAATCAGATACATCATCTGATTTAGAGTACTCACAAGAGGGTCATCTCTCTTTAACTAAAGTATCACAAAAATATATTGACAAAGCTATAATTGATCCAAGAATTGTTGAGACCTTAGATAAATTGATTTTCACAAACCTGTTACAATTTTTCAATCAACTCAAGGAAAAATTGGCATCAACATCTAAATATAAAACTACGATAGGAGAACTTGAATCCCAACTTGGAACATGAGAAAAAACACAACATGCTCAACAAAAAGTTTAAATGAATCTCCCTCAACAAGCATATCAAATCCTAGGAAGCACAAGGGAAGACCTAAGGAAAAGACCTCTCACTGCAGAAGGTCCCTCGAAAGAATCCTTCAAAAAGTTTAATAATCCCTTATTTAGCACTGCATCATTAGCACAACAAATGGATCCATATAAGTTGTTGGTATGATAGGTAATAAGGGGAACCTTGGCACACACTATCTGACCTCCAACATCAAATTTTCTAAAAAATAGGTTTACAACAACCCACTATCCAAGAAGAGGTTACATATATAACTGGGATGTTGTACATACTCCTCTTGAATGAGAATATGCAAAATACCTCCCTCACACAAACAAAAATTGTGCATGTATTACAAATCCAACACAAACACTATCCCATAAACAAGTAACTATCACATCAATTGACATTCCCATGATGTAAATTAACACTAATCCACAACAAGGTCAACCAAGCAATATTTTACCAAAAAAAGGTGTAAATATGATGTCCCAATCTAGGCCTCGTAAGCATAAAAAATGAAAAACAAACATGCTTAACAACTTGCTTGGGACATTAGGATACAAACAATCGATTGTTCAAGAGCAACATGTTGTTACACAAAGTTTACAATAGATGCAACCAACTATGCAAGATGGTACCCAGTATCAAAGTGTTTGATTAACACATCAAGTAACACAATAGAAATTGATTATTCAAACATATAAATTAGTCTAGAAACAACAACAATTTCTACCACAATATCAACAAAAAATACCTCAAGTTCCCTGATTTTAACATGTGACATAATAAGGAACTCAACAAAAAATACCAATGACACAATTGCAACAACAACGTTGTCCATTACATACCATTCTAACCCAACAATAGCCAATTCAACAAACACAACAATTTCAACCTTAGAGACAATCCAACACCCAATATCAAGCCCAAGTTCAAATTGTTGATGATTTTTCTTGCTACCTCCAACCCTACGAAAAATTAATACTCCTAGGTTATGGGATTGTGAACCTACAGTATTCAATTTGCACTATCAACGGGTTGAAGACAATAAAACACAATGTAACAAGGATTTACTTAGCCTTTTTCACTTCAAACTCTACCTCACTCAGGAGGGTACTCCTTTTGAACCTACGTACATAATATACTTACAAAACTGCTATAACTTGCAAGTTTAGAAATGGTAGATATCTCTTAGTTATATGGGGACCATATAAACCAATCTGTGTTCATTCCTAATCCCTGTCGGCTTTGAAATTTATTGAGAAAATAAAATTTGCAACACTTGAAGGGTATGAGGGAATACCAAGCATGCATACAAAAATTAACCATCTACACTTGAAGAAAGAAAGAGAAAGGGAAAGGGAGATTATTTTAAAAAATGCTTCTAAAACTAACCCTAAGAAATATCAACAATCTAGTGCATATCTAAGGGAATAGAGTCATACCCACGAAGTCCAAGAACAAACCTACACTGCAAAACAACTTGAATTAGGGAATTTTTAGAATGTTAATGCCTAACATTAACATGATTCCACTAATTAATTGCATCAACTATTCTTATTAATCCATTTGACATTTCATAAATTCACTATAACTTGCACAAAGAATTTACCTCCTTCATGCCTAGATAGTTATACATGAAATCCTTCATGCCCAGATCAAAGTGCTTCCACAAAAGCCAACCATCATGTGAGACAAACTACCACCGACCATGGGTGGTTATTGATGCAGAGACAACCTAGACGGGAAATTCTCGTTACTCATCTTGGTAGGGGAGACCTTTGCAAATTTCCAATGAGTAGAATTGTTGGGCTCCAAAACCACATCTCTTGTGTCTTCACCCTTCGTTGTCTCCACAGTTCTCTCATTTTGGAGGTAAAAGTTGATTTCTAGAGAGATTGGAATTATTTGCAAGCTGCAAAGTAGTCTTGCAAGTGCACTTTGAGCTTCTTATTCCTCTTTGGCAACCATGTGCACTTTCAATACCCCTTCGGCTACACAATAGACTCTTGATAAGTATCTCTTCAATACTCCTACATATTTTCTGCAACACAGTCCATTTCATACATATTTTCCTGGGCTGAGACATGATTGTATCATTCATACACTTCTTCTTGCTTCCTTTTGGACACAATTTGATAATATTGATTCTGAATGTATAACACTCTCAAACTATCTTGGCTAATCCCACCTTTTGAGATCTGCAACAATGGGTGCCAGCTATCAGACTCACACATTTGATCTAATCCCCATATTGCCATAATTCGTGCAAGTTGATCTTTTCAACTTTTCTACGTTAGGGAATTTGTGTGATACATCCTTGCATTTCTAACATCTATACATGACTTAGCCGCTACCATATCCCTTTGCACCAAAATTTTTGGACTTTTACAACTCAACTAGGACACACTTACAATTTTGACAATATGGCTAAGATTTCGATTCACACAAATCATTGAGATCCTGCATATAATGACAACTCTATATCTGACTCCAGCTATATTGTCTCACTTTACCTTCCGTAGACTCAATGCCACCTGCGAATTCCATGCTGAAATATTACTCTCCACTCACATGATCCTACAATTTACTTAGATATTCAATCAAGGAAGGAATCCTTTTCAATGATTTCTGAGTGGTTAAACACATCACCATCTAATCACACTCTTTGGATATTTTACTTGTGCAAAAGGAACTCGAGACCTCAGTGAGATTCCTAAAGACCTCTTACGGAGCATTGAGTTGCCATGCTAGACACGAATCAGAACTTGCCCAAATACAAGACTAACCTTTTCGAGTCCCAAGTGAAGCTTGCTTCATTTTACAATACCGAATCATCTATCTGCTGGATTTTTGGATCATCCTATCAAGCACTCAAATGAGGACTCACTCGACACTCGATGGGATGGCATCTCTCATCTCACCGAGCCCCTAGTAGCTTTATGGGGATCCTTCGTATTACCATGTCAAACATAAATAAGAATTTTGGTAAGAAGCACACATAGTTTGCAAACTTGGACTCAACATGGACTCGGCAGCCCAAAAATGTGACTCAGACTTAGGACTCGGCATGGATTCGGGAAAAAACTAGGCTAGGACACGGCAAAAAAGAACCCTAGTTTTACCAAAAAAAAAGAACAAAATTACAAATTAATGCATTTAGAGAACATAAGAGCCTAATTTGATTATTAAACACTCATAATTCAAAGATTACACATGTCATATGATCATCAAACACTCAATAATTGAAATTTAATGATTCATAGTCATCAAATACTCATAGTTTCAATGCATAAAAACATCATAAGATTATAAATGTTTACATATAATCCTAGCTTCTTTCAACCCCAATTCAATTTACAAACCTGTATTTCACAAAATTGAGTGTTAAAATGAAATAATTTATTTTCAAAAACATGGGTTTTTAACCCTTTTTGACTCCTAGCCACGTAAGAGAGTCTTGGGTCAGGACTCTCGAGTCCAACCTCAGGACTCGATCGAGTCCTGAGGTCAGACTCCTAAGTCCCAACTCAAGACTCTCTTGGACTCCTCTTGAGTCCGTGGCGAGTTGACTCGGCTGGCCAATGGACTCCCAAGTCCACTAAGTCCATGGCAAGTCCGCAGTGAGTCCTTAAACTATGGAAGCATGAACCTCTTTAATATTTCTCAACAATCTTTTCAAATCATGACCAACTAAGAGGATACACTAGAATTTTGGGGCCCATTTCAAACGATGAGTGACCCATGAAAACACAACTTAAGGCATGGGTAACTAGGACAAAAAGTCACCAATAAAATAAGACATACCCACTAATAGGAGATTTGAATTTTTGTAGGAACACCATTTATACCTTCCTAATGGATCTTCAAAATTTGGGAAATTTTGAATGTGCTAACAATAGCTCTAGTTCGAGATGTATGCCCCTTGTGGGCATGGAAAGGATTCACATCTCTCGTAGAATAGACCAAATGCACAATCCATTGGGTTCCTTATTCACTGAATGTTTTTCTTTGAAAATCATCTTCAAACCTCATGTGGTGGCCCTGGGCCACCAAAAATAAAACACAAATATTTACCCTTATCATAAATTTGATTCTCATTATGTAATAATATGGAAAAGTCACTGAAATGCATTTGATCATACATAATACAATTGACATTATCCATCCATTCACTATACTTATCATTTTCAACATACTTAATACTTATAGGTGTCAAAAAAATTATGTACATGCTGAAATACATCACAATCTAAAATACATTTTTCATATCCACAATACAGTGCATATTCATATTTAGTGTAGTATCCTTCATCACCTATGTCACTATCATGCCTCATAAACATTTCATCCAGTTGATCTGAAAATTGATCACTATTGTTACAAGCCTCACAATCATCTTCAATCTCTATCATCTTGTCCTAAAGCTCAAAGCTCTTACAAACCACTAGATTTTTAGATTCTTCATAGTTACCATCATGAGTTTCAGGTAACCTCATCTCACCGTTTTGATCCTTACTCTCATTATTTACCTTATCTTCTTCACACAAACCATTTTGAGCAAGGGGGTATACAATTTCTTGATCAACATGAAAGTCCTTTTCCTTGTTATAGAAACTATGCCTAGGCTCATATGAACTATAATTATCTTCAACAAATTCAGTGTCATAACCATAATTAAAATCATAAAAATTTGATAAATCTAACATGTCAATTTCATCAGCATCATTATCCTTTTCACACAATGAGATAACATTTCTTCCATTTGAACATGTCTCATCCTCATACAACAAGTTTGTAAAGTGATGAGAACTTTCTTCAATTGTTACATGGAATAACATTGTATGATTTTCCTCGACTATTTCATCATACAAGGGATTTGTAAAAAACTGAAAATCACTTTCAGATTCACTTGGATGATTTTTCAACTAATCCTCCTCTATTTTCTCTTCATACATTGAACAACCTTTGAAATCACTCTTAGTTGCATATATCATCTCTGCATGTTGGTCACAATAAATATCCTCTCTTATATTGGGAACCACTTCTTCTTGAAGTACATTCACTTCAATCATTTGTGCCATTTTATCACCTTGAGTGGCATGGAAACACTCATCACAATCAGTTTCACAAGTGGAAACAATATGAGAGGGTTCAAAACTCTTACTTACATCATTAGTTAAAATTTCAACATCACCTCGATATTTAGAAGTCACATGTGATTCCATCTTGGATAGACTATGATGGACATTAGGAAAACAAACACTTTGAATAGAATCACCAAGTGCAAGTATACATGAAGAATCATAAGTATTTGATTCATTGTTGCTTAAATCCTCAACATTTGCATATACATGGTCATCATTTAGCTACCCTTCATCTAAGAGTGAATGAACCCTCCTAATGGTGCTAATATCCTTGCACTCTTCATTTAGATCATCACCATCACTAGGTTGTAACTGAACTTCAATTGAAGTAAAATTTTCATCCTTGGCAATCCTTCTTATTTCAAGGTCAATCAATGCTTGGATATCTGCTAGTGAGCCGAGAATATTTTCATGCTATTGATCAACAGTCTAAAACTTGAATTGATTTGTATCAGTAGGAGTCATATATGTGAAGGAGCAGAAAAGTCACATTTATTTGGGATAAAGCTTTCAAAAACATACATGTCTGAAGGCTGTTCATATGTATTTGATACTGAAACATGAGGTATAGTTGTTGATTGAAACACATTTGCTTCATTCATGTTCATTCCATCACTCAATGGTTCCTGAATAACATTTGAAAAACCATTACCAACATTTGGAGATGAAATTTAATTTAGGTCAGCATGTTGATAATTATTAGGAATGCCATTATTAATCTTTGAATTGCACTTTTCACTTGCATATGAAGCTTTACTCATGAGCTTGATTTTTCTAGTCATTCCATATATGAAATCCATTTCAATGTTTATTGCAATCTAAAATGCTTCATGTAGATTTTTTGGGTCTTCATTTCTCAATTTGTAACTCATCCTTAAATTATCAAATGCACCCAAATATACCACTAATGCCATTGCATCCTGAGGTCTACAACTCTCAGGAATCTTCTTCAATGCCTTCATGAATCTTTGGTTTAACTCAAAAACCAATTCACCATTTCTGATATGAATATTTATAACTTATTAATGAATGAAAACTCAAAGATTCTTTCAGAAAATTGATCATTGAAAACTGATTTGAATTCATCCCAAGTAATGATTGATCTAGATGGAAATTTTGAAAATGATTCCCTAGCATCATCTTATAAGGACCGCATAAACAATCTAATGATGGCATCCTTATGATCAATTTCATAATCATCTATTAGGTCACTAAATCTTTGAAGGTGCTTGTTTGTTTATTCACACTTTTGTCCACTAAACTTTGGTATTTCACTTCTTTTATTAGCTAGTGTCATATTTGGGAAACCATGAATGTGACTAAAATCTATGACCTTATACCTTTCACAATTGAAATCATATTTTAGATTACACGACTGATTACATATCATGGTTGCACTTGAAACCATATATGGATGCATAGACTAGGACTTATTGACATTGTTGCTCTTACAAACATTCTTTCACAATCATGAGACCTTAAAATTCTATAACACACAAACTTCTACAAAAAATTCTAAGATCTCCTCTCATGAAACATAAAATATAAGAGAATACATGTACTTCTTTGAACACAATGCAAAGAATGCCAATAAAAATTGAGAAGTATGATAAAATTAATTCTACTCTCTCCCTATCTTAGTGCTCAATTCACTTGAAGGGAACATTTGACATCTTCACATAAATTTTGAAGAATACCTAGAAAATTACAGCTGTTGTTCATCCTTTTCTTGACTGAGAACTTTGTAGATCTGTAACATTCTTTACATATCCATCAAGTTTTTCATTCACAGTACCCACCTCCTTGATAGAGGAAAGATTTCAAATAGCCTGATGCCATTTGAAACACATCTTCATTTTGGGGGTTTTTATCAACAATAGAGTCACACAAATATTTTTCAATTGAGTTGCAATAAAACCTTTCCAAGCTAGAACGTATAGATCTGAAAAAAAGTTTCAAATTCTTTAAAACCTGGACTCTTTTTTTCAATGGATTTAACAAGTTATCACCAAAGACTCTGTAGTGACAATTTAATCAAAAAAAAATTTCCAATAGAATCACCATTTCTAATTGCATAGATTCTGATGGGCTATCTTGGCTTGAATAAGATTTAGCAAGATATTTCCAAAGACTGTATTATTTTCCCAAGTAGAGTTACCATTTTTGTTCATTTTTCTTGCTACCTCCAATCCTAAGGAAAATCAATGCTCCTAGGTTATGGGATTGTGACCCTACAATATTCAATTTACACTATCAATATGTTGAAGACAAGAAAACATAATGAAAAAAGGCATTACTTAGCCTTCTTCACTTCGAGCTCTACCTGACTTAGTAGGGTATTCCTTTTGAACCTGCATACATAATTTACTTAGAAAACTACTATACCTTGCAAGTTTACAAATGATAGATACCTCTTAGTTATATGGGGACAAAATAAACCAATCTGCATTCATCCCCAATCTTTGTCGGCTTTGAAATTTATTGAGAAAATAAAATCTAGACCACTCGAAGGGTATGAGGGAATACCAAGCGTGCATACCAAAATTAGCCCTCTTCACTTGAAGAAAGAAAGAGAAAGGGAAAGGAAGATTATTTTAAAAAATGCTTTTGAAACCAACCCTAAGCAATATCAACAATCCAGTACATATCTAAGGGAACAAAGTCATACCCATGAATTCCAAGAACAAACCCACATTGTAAAACAACTTTGTTGTGCCCTCAGCACACACGCCCCGTTCAAAATGGGGACCCTCTTTTCTTTCGCCTTGTTAGGTCGTTCTGTTGCCGCCTCATTTTGTGTGCCCCATTTTGGTGTCCTAAGTGGTCAATATTTTTCCAAGGTCTCATCTTGAGTTGACCATGTTTCATCCCCTCCATTTTGGCTAAGTCTTGGTGCCTTGCAGACTCTCCTTGGTAGTTTTCTTCTTCCAATGGCCTTGGGGCTTGGCGGGCCCACCTCATCAGGTTTCCCTAGCTGGGTTTCCTCTGGGTGTTCACCATTCCAAAATGGCAGAAGGCTTCCACCTTCTTGATCCTTGAGATCCAGCTCCTTTGCTGCCCCATTTGAACTTGTGAAAAAATTGGACTGCTTTTGCCCCTCCCAAGCCCACACCCCCAGACTTTCATGTACAAAACTCTGTGCTAACTTCATCGTTCTCGACAACTAAATTGTAGCAGCACTCTGCTCTTCAAGCTCTGAGCTCCCTTTGCCAACAACTTTTGAAATGAACTTAGAAGCGGTCGCAAGGCCACGTCTTTCCTGACCTCGAGCCCCAATCATCCCGCCGCCGTCCGAGATTTAAACTCACCAACCCTCCTGTCATTCGTATGGGCATTAAATGAGGGTATTAAATACTAAATGTGATATAAATACCTAGCCTGACCTGTCATTTTCACATGTCAGGTTTTCTAGAGGAGTTCAAAGTTGAGTTTGAGGAGTCCAGTGCATCCGTCGAATATCGCCCTCTTGCTCGTTGGAATCATTTGGCCATCCTTGGTGGATTTAGCAACCTCTTCTATCAGAATTTTGAGGAAAATTTTCTGTTCGCCCTCTCGAGAGATCTTTTGTGAATTCACACTTAAAAATTTAAACAAAATGGGCTAGAAATGCATTAAATTAATAGAGGACGACACCTAAAAAACCCATGAATTCAAAATTCTTTAAAAACCTCCAAAACACCCTCAAATTTGAAGTTAGAACTGGGCCTTGTCGTGGTAGTTCTTCATGTAGGGCATTCGTGCCCTCCAGGCCCACGCCAACCTGTTGCTGTTGATATTTTACAAAAAAAAACAAAATATCCAAACGGTAGGGAGAACCCATCCACTTGAGCTCCAAGTCCCACCCCGCCATTCACCATTCGGAGTTAAACTCCGAAATAAATTGACCAACCTCATCCCCAGGTCTTGGTCCTTGGATGTCCATTTGTGGGCTTCTGTAGCATCTTCATCATTTCAAATGACCATCAAGTGGTGTCCTTCCACCTCTTGGGTCTTGATCCTACATTCACCGTGAAAGCTTATGAACATCAAACCTTGGCATCCATACCCTCGCTTGGCCCCGACCATCGAGATTCTGTGCCCTTTCGGCCGACATGCAAAGGAAAAACTACCTCATCTTCCCGACCTGCAGGTTCTACCCGCCTATTTTCAAAGAAACTTAACAAGGAAATATGGCGGCCAAGTTGGATGCCAGGTCTAGTTCGCCGAGCTGCTTCCTCTAGACTTCTGCCCAACAACTGTCGTTCAAAGCGACAATTCACCAATGACTCCCCACCTCTTCAAGCTTGAATGCTTCAAAGTTTAAAAGAAATAATCAGCTATCCTTGGACCTCCCGGGTTTCAGACCCCAGGATTTCGACCTTGAAACTCCGTTCCCTCCTGGTCATTCCAAATGACAAATCCCTAACAACTTTTCGGCCTTGTACCCCCGGGTGCTCCAAAAGTGATCTAAATGACCTCAAATTTGAAAACCAATATCGACCCACCTGCTCAAATTTGACCCTCTTCGACACGAGCCTTTCAAACCATCAAAGTATGAAGATGAGAGAAATAACCCAGATTGCCCTACCCTGTTCACCCTTTCAAAACAACATTCTTGCTAGGGAAATCCGGCCCCTTGGGCCCAGGTAGCCTAAAATCCCTTCAGAAAATGACTAAAATTTGGAAGAAAAAGTTTGAATTTATGAATGATAAATTGTTTGATTGGATTTCATCAATAGGATTTCAACTAATGTTAATGCTTTCGTGATTAGTTGAACTCATTATCTCTATTTGCAGGATATATGGAATCAAGTGTAGGACCCTCAAGGGTAGCTACTAAGAAGGACAAAGAAAAGAATTCAGGAAAGACTCCTCATGGAAGAGAGGAAAAAGACCAAATGAAGTACCAATTCCAAGGTGAGCCCTTGCATTCAAAAATCATCACCAACTGGAAGGAAATCACAAATACCAATATTGGCCACGTTGATATTGATGAGTTCAAACAAAGGGTTAGAATCCACCCAAAAACTGATAATCCTAGATTAATCAAACAAAGTGGGATTGAAAAAGCTATAAGCTTCCCCCCATCTCTCATAGCCCCTAAATTGGTCATGGCTTGTCGGTAGGCCTACCGGCCACATAAAAGAACCATAGTTGATAGGGACAAGAACATCCTTGCTGATATGTTGGTTGAGGCCATTACTAAAAATTTTCACATTCCCACCTTTGAAGAGATGAAAATTCCCACCATGGAGGAAGGTAAGGCAACATGGGATGTGCAAAAAGTTAATAAACCAGTACTGGATCAACGAGAAAAGGGGCAGTGCTACAAAAGTGCCTCAAGAACTCTTTCACAATGATTTCTATAAGGACTACCATGACTTGGTAACCATGTCGAGTAGGGTGATGGGCCTCCCTACTGCTGCATTTTTCCAAGAGTGGATGGTGTATTTCATTGAACAAATCCTCCATGGGGATGAAGATGTCACCACGAAAGCCTCATTCTACTGGGCAGGCATCATAAGCGACTGCTTCCACAAGCAGTTAATGAATGTGAAGAAGAGCTCTAAGTTCTAGATGACCTCCTATTTGGTCTACTCACTAGCTAAGAAGAGGCAATACAATGGATTATTTTTGGCACCTGATAGCTATCACTAGCTACAGTTCATGAATTTCAAGAAGGAGTTCTACAGGGTGAATGACACCTTCGTCGGCCACATCATCAGGTTGCTTGAAGAGGATTTTGAGAGAAGGGTCTCTCACAATGCTTGGGTGTTCTTGAAGCAGTACACCTTCTTATTTTTATAGTACCCAAAATTCACATATATTCATGCCCAGTGTTTCATAGAAAGGCTGAATAAGTTGCCCCGGTACCCCAATTACTGGATTATACTATTAGAACTCTCCCGATAGCTACAACATGTGCATTCAATCCTTGGTAGTAGACATTTGGTAGGGATTCCCTATCCCTTAGCCTTCAGTCAAGGAATGTACAAATTACAAACTTCCTAGTGTGCTGGGAATTCTAAGAAGGAATTGGTGGAGTACCATTTCTGCCTACACACTGCTCGCCCATGGGTGGTAAGAAAGACACTGGGATCAGGGTATGCCCACCTACATCACGTTGAATATTTTTGGGTAGATTTCCAAGATGAAAAGGAGGTGCATGCAAGACATTACATGCAGATGACTGTGCACTTTTTAAGAAGGATGCAACTATTTCCCATACTAGATAAGGTCGAGGAGGATGAGAGCACTATCATGGATCCTGGATATAATGTAGTTGCTAACTTTCCGCTTCTTGCAATAGATTGGGATGAGAAGGAGGTTGATGACCTTGATATTGTAACTAAACCAATTGTGGCTCGTACTGAAGAATGGGTTAAGGGAAAAGTAGCCTAATTAAAGAAACAAGGGGTTGTCCTGACGTATGAAGGGCTCAAGAGTGATCCTAGTGCCATGGAAGATGTCACTGCTACAAATTCAATAGGTGAGACATCCAAATCTCCTCTGCTCACAAGATTGAAGAAGAGGAAATGGATTGAAGCAAAATAGTTTCCAGACCCAAAAGTTTATTCAAGGAAAGACTTAGGAGGCTCACCTTCTAAGAGGCCCAAACAGACAGGAAGTGTCATAGAGAAGCCAACAATTCAAGAGGGTGTGGAGGGGAAAATAGATAAGACAAGACCTCCTCCAACTCTCCCTGTCTCTGCCACCCTTCCATCTATTTCCCAGGCCATGGTCACCACTTCCCCACCTACGGTGGACATCTCAATCCATCTCACCTCCTCTCCCTTGGCCAGGCCCATAATAATGGTTAACTCTTCCTCCACCGCAACTACTCTGCTTTCCTTTGCCACCATGTCAACTACTACATCACTCCCATTGGTAGTAGTGACAACACCAATGCCCACACTCGCATTACCAAAATCTTTCTCAAGGAATATGAAAACTGTCCCCTTTGAGATTTCTTAGATCTTTTTGGATCCCACCATCCAAGTTGCCTTAGCGCAGGTCCTCACTAGTGATACACCTTTGTAACCTCCAACGGGACCTCCAACAATGGAGGCCACAATGTTAATTTCTGAAGAGTGGGAGAGGTAGGAGAAAGAAGCTTTGAAGACAGTGGAGGAGGAAGCCGATGAGTACCACAAACACCCAGAGTATGAACACCAGCAAATTGATAGAGTGGTTCGTGAAGAAGAAGAAACATGGTCTTTTGAGAGTGGAAATGAAGAGGAGGGTGTAGGTGGTAGAACCATTATACAAACCTTCGATGATGTTCTCAAAAAGGAAATGGCCAAACAATTGAAGCACGATGAAGAAGAGGAAGAAAGGCCACCGCCTAGAGAAGAAGGGCAAGAAGGTGACAGGGTAGCAAAAAATGTGGAACTTCCTATAGGGGAACAAAAGGAGGATGTACCACCTCCTTATGAAGAAGGAGATATAGAAAGAGACAAGCCCAAGGAGCATGTGCACGAGGACAAACAAGTTGAAGAAAGGAAAGAGAAAGGAATTGAGATAGAAGAAAGCCCATGGGAGCGATTTCCTACCAAATCTCCAATCAAATGCCTCACATTCATCCAAGATTCCAATGAGGAAGAAGGAGACAACACTAAAATGAAAGAAAGGGATCCCACAAGTGAACAAACAAAGATCCAAACAAGGGAAGGTGAGGGTGATTGAGAATCTCCCAAGGGAAAATCCACTATGCCCAAATGGCTTTAGAGGCAGCTTGAAAAGAAGACTCCTATCCCGAAGGATCCAAGAGCAAGGCTAGAGGCTATCCTAGCCTGAGCACAGATCACAACCAGGAAGGAGAAGAAGCCCAAAGTCAGATCCAAGGTAACAATGGATGCTTCTAGGTCTCAAACTGTGCAAGTGGCAACACTGGTGGTAGGCCAAGAGGGAGTAAGTTATAATATCTCTACCATTAACTTGGGAACTGCTACTAGAGAGTAGAAGGTGGAACACCTCAAGGGGTCAGTGGCTATAATGGTGCACCTACTACAACAAGATAAAGTCTCAAAGGATGAGCTTAAAGCACAGGTGGCCAACTTGATTGCCTACATCCAACGATGGTCTTCAGTTGAATACATGCCTACCACATCCGCGGATCCACCCCAACTGTTGTCCAAGGAAAAAATTGACAAATTGGAAAAAAGAAAGAATTTGGACAAAACTACAGAGAGATGGTTCCGATAGGTTCTATATGTCAGGAACATGGTTATCAATCAGGTTATCCAAACAACCAACAAGTTCCTGGATTTACAATAATCTCTATAGGGCACAAAGAAGCTCTGCACCAACTTCCTTGCAATGTATAATTCCACCTATACAAAGATTGAGGCTATCCTCCAGCTACCAAAAGGCACATGGGAAAACAAGCTCACACTCAAAAGGGACAATCATTGACTAGTGGATGTGTGGAAGTGGGACTTTGATAATATGAGAGAAAGGTTGGAGAAGGTAATTGATAAGGTGGATCCAGATATTGAATGGGTCAAAGAAATTAGAGTGGATTGCGCTCAATATTTGAGGCTAATGACGGGATATGACATGCCCGCAGTGCAAATTGATCCAGGGAAAATAAAGTCCCATTTCCAGAAAATGATGGAAGATGGGATGTCAGATGAGATAACAATAGACTTATGAGTTTCATCGCCCGTGCCTTCGTCTAGTTGGAGCTGATTAGAGATCATGCCACCAAGTATGATGAAGACTAGAAGAGGCTTGAGGACAATTTCATGGAATGGAGTTATTAGGTACTACAGTCTGAGATCATAGAAGTCAACAAACTCCAGCTAGTAATTTTGAAATTCATGGAATATGCAGCTTTGGAGAAGCAAGAAGGAAACCCTATCGTCAGTGAAGAAATTCTAAAGGAATAGCTACAACAAAAAGAGCAATCAACAAAAGACAAAATGCTATAGTACTGTCACTAGAGGACAAAATAGGGATGAAGACAAAATTGTATTTTAAATTGTAATATATTGGGGGGTAGGTAGAACCCTAGTTTGTAGTGAATCTTGGCCACACAATGAGATTAAATCTTGGCCATTCGTTCTAATTATTGGGCACTATAAATAGGGGGTCTCCTCTCATCTTCAAAGAGAGTTGAGTTGTTGTAAAGACATGTTGTAGAAATTTCCAATGAAAATACATTGAATTGGTGCATTTTCTAAGTTCCTCACATGTTTCATGATTCAATCTCCCATTGCTAGATGCTTTATTTAGATTTGCATTGCTATTCTAGTTAGCTTTAAAATTGCTTGGATAGATTTTAGTAGTGTTGTTCCGTGGTTATAGAAATTTTTGCTGTGTAGATGCCTTCCTAGTCCATACTTTCTGTTGTTTGTTGCTGGTAAATGGCTGTGTAAAGTTAGTCTAGGCTTGAATTCAAAGCTGCTCCACACTTTTATCTTTTTTCATGCATGTATATGGTGAATGAATGGTGAAATATCTATAGGCCTTAGAGGATAGCACAAATTTCATAAGACTATGAATTTTCTGGTTAAGTGAAATTTTGTTTGAAGGAAGTTGTCCACATGTGGCAGGAACTCCATGATCAGTATTCACAAGTAGTTACAGATCTAGGAACCTCCTTTCTTCCCTACCCTTCTCCCCATTTTTTTAGAAACAACCTGTGTTAAGGTTCATTTCACATTGTAAAGCCAAAACTCAAAAAAAAAAAAAACAACTTTGAAGTTTTAGACTGCTGTCCGAACCTACAACAAAGTACACCTTAAACTCTCATGTTAGAAAGTTCAAATTTTAAGATCCACTCCACATCTAGCTATGTAAATCTTCCCTGTGATTACCAACAAAATCACATCAAACATCAACTGAGGGGTTCCATGCAAGTCATGACTTGACACCTGAGAGACCTTGGGGATATTTTCAACAACTTGTTGTTGGAGATTTCCTTTCAAGAGAGGTAGTGCACATGTGTACTACCTATGTTGAAAAAGTGTGCAAAACACCCATCAAGAAACTTGAAATGGGAATTTTCAGAATGTTAATGCCTGAAATTAACGTGATTCCACTAATTAATTGCATCAACTATTCTTATTAATCCATTTGAAATTTCATAAATTCACTATAACTTGCACACATAATTTAACTCCCTCCTTGAGGGAGACCCATAAGCATAATCACACTAATTAAGAAATACTAGGACAAACTAGCATATCCTTAATATTTTAATTCATATTAGTTTAGAAAAATACACATGGAGACAATATCTGCAACATTAAAACACTTTATCCATTACTAACTGAGATTTATAATATGGAAGGAAGGTTTTCCTTCTTTGTGAGACTACTAGAAACCCTTGATTAGCAAAGCCCTGCCTCTACCTACCCAGAATACTGAAATTTCAGAATTCTTTCCTATAGCCTTGGTATTGCTTATATAATAACAAGGAATGTTATATGCTTCAGATTGTTTACATGTATCCAATTCCTTTTACCTAATTAGTCCATTTGTAAAGATATGACCTAATGAAGTTGGTTGCTTCTATTTTTTCCTAAAGTGCAATTGCCTATATGGTTATACATGAAAGCCTTCATGCCCAAATCAAAGTGCTTCCACAAAATCCAACCATCCTGTGAGATGAACTACTATCAACCATGGGTGGTTATTGATGCAAAGACAACCTAGACAAGAAATTCATGTTACTCATCTTGGTAGGGGATACCTTTGAGAATTTCCAATGAGAAAAATTTTCAAGCTCCAAAATTGCATCTCCTATGTCTTCACCCTTTGTTGTCTCCACAGTTCTCTCATATTGGAGGGAAAAACTGATTACTAGAGAGATCAAAATTATTTGCAAGATGCAAAGCAGTCTTGCAAGTGAACTTTGAGCTTCTTATTCCTCTCTAGGAACCATGTGCACTTTCAATACCCCTTCAGCTACACAAAAAAATCTTGATAAGTATCTATTCAAGACTCCTACATATTTTCTGCAACACAACCCATTTCATAATGTTTTCCCAGGCTGAGACATGATTGCATCATTCATAAACTTATTCTTGCTTCCTTTTGGACACAATTTGATAATATTGATTTTAAATATATAACATTCTCAAATTGTCTTAGCTGATCACACCTTTTGAGATATGCAACAATGTGTGCCAACTATCAGACTCACACATTTGATCTAATCTGGAGATACTGCCATAATTCGTGCAAGTTGATCTTTTCGGATTTTCTATAACTTCCAAATATATTGTCTCTCTTTACCTACTATAGAGTCAATACAACCTATGAATTCCATGTTGACATATTACTATCCACTCATCATCCTGCTACTTACTCAGACATTTGGTCAAGGAAGGAATACTTTTCAATGAGTTTCGAGTGGTTAAACACATCACCATCTAATCATGCTCTTTAGACATTTTACTTGTGCAAAAGGAACTCAGGACCTCAACAAGATTCCTAAAGACCTCTTACTGAGCACCAAGTTGTCATGCTAGACATGACTCACCCAAATACAAGACTAACCTTTTCAAGTCCTAAGTGAAGCTTTCTTCATTTTACAATACTGAATCATCTATCAGCTGGATTTTTGGAATATCCTACCAAGCACTCAAATGAAGATTCACTCGACACTCGATCTGATGGAATCTCTCATCTCACCAAGCCCTAAGTAGCTTTATGTGATGCCTCGCATTGCCATGTCAAACATAAATAAGAGTTTTGGTAAGAAGCACAAACCACTTTAATATTGTGCAACAATATTTTGAAAGAATGATTAGCTTAGAGGATATGTTAGAACTGTAAATGTTTTAAAATTTCCATGGCTGCGTATACTAATTAGTTCCCAAAATTCCCATACCATCTGCTTTGCATATCATGTTTGGCCATGTTTTAGTTTGTTTTCATCATTTGGTCCCATAGAATTCACCTAGCCTTGAGCATTTGAATGTATAAACCATATCAGCGTAACATGATGTAGGGCTCACCGATCCATAAAGCATTTCATATTAACGTGTGTCTTTTGTAGTCTATCGGCAAGAGACTAGGATTGTCTTACCGATAAAGTTTCATTTGCTAATACACATTGGTTAGACATAATTCAGAGTCTCAACGAAAGAAAGATCCTATCGAAAAGACAGTATGCATCAAGATAAGTCATATCGAGCCTGTGTATGTCTTACCGATGAAGCACAAAAGTGAAATATCGGCAAGATAGGAGCAATCAGAGTAACATCTTGCAACGTTCATTTGGTCTTATCGATAAGGAAAGGTGGGTTCCATTAATGTCATTGGGGTGAGTTCAAGGAAGTCTTGCCGACTTACCATATCGCTATAACGGAGATACATTGGTAGGTGGACTTAGCGATATTCATGGTCTCGCCGATAATGAAATTCATCAGCCAGATTGAAGCCATTGAAGTGAAGTCTTGTAGCATTCATTTTCTCTTGCCGACAAAATAGAGGAGGATTTTTTCATTGTTATTGATATGAAGTCATGAAGTTTTGTTGATTCCCTATGTCACACTGACAGAGTTATATGTGATTCAGACTTGGTGATGCATGTGGAAGAAATAATCATTGGTGAGACTTGCTTCATTGAAGAGAGCTAAGAGAGTCATGATGAATGAAGTTCCATCAGTAGGAGAATTATTATGTCTCGACGATCAGAAGATAGACTGAAAGAAATCTCAGAAAAAACATGAAGTAATCTATGGAGCATTTTCCCAACTCACAAAGTCATAGCGATAGGCTTCATCAGTGAGAGTTATAGCGACATATTCAAGAATGAAGGAATAATTCTTGGGGAGACTCAAAATGTTGATCAGACTGCATGACTCCATAGCGATATGTGATATATTGACTGTCGGGAGGAATCAGAGTGTCGGTATGACTGCAAGACGTCTCAACAGGTTTTAGCGAATGTTGTTAAAAGCCCGAATGAAATGATTGTCGAGTTTTGAATACGAAAGGAAACGTCCTTTTGAATACTGATTTATAAATGTTCATTTCGATTGTGAAAAGGACAGGGATAGAGAGTAGAGAGGTAGTAAAAAAAAATGCAGTAGGATACAAAATGTCTTTGTCTAAGACTGATGCATGTTTGAAACAATGGAGATTTTAATTGAATTCATTTGATGTGGTGACATTTTCTAGTATCAATTGTTTGTTGTGTTAATTAGAAGTATTGTTGAAGTTATCTCCAAGGTTAATGTTTTCTAATTGTTTAAACTGATATATCAAGGATATTTTTCAATTTATTAGTGCACATTTGTTGTATCTGTATGATTGGATTAATTGGTTCTTTCAAGGAAAGATTAAGTCCTTTTAGTCAGTCATAGTAATTAGGAAATATCATTTGGATCATTAAGAAGAACTCAGTAGTCACATCCTTGCATGTTTATACCAGTTATAAACTTAAAATTGTATGCCAAACAATTTGAGTATCTCCCAAAAAAGAAGTTATTCATTTTAGATTTTCATTTGACTCCGTACACCCAATAAAGCACTAGTATCTATTATTTCATTGTTTAGTTTCATCCATTTTTTCATATGAACACATTAGATTTAGCCTTGATATTTCTTATACAAGTTATAAAACTCATTTATCCACTCCTATTTTCCAGTGTGGGTAACTTGCTTTAGGGAATGAACAAAGGTCAATTCTGCTTTATTCAAATAGGTATACCTGCCTAGGTCTAGCAGCACCTAAAGAGAAGAAGGTTTAAATCATTTGGCCTTGTCTATTACCCTGAAATGTTGTGAGAGCTTGGCAACCTCTTGTGGTTCAAACTTGTTTTTTTGAGAGCTAATAGGATACACTAGAAATTTGGGGCCAGTTTTAAATGACTATTGACCCATAAAAAACACAACTTAAGGAAAGGGTAACCAGGACAAAAAGCCATCGATAAATTAAGACATATCCACCAATAGGAGATTCGAATTTTTGTAGGAAAACCATTTATACCTTCTCAATGGATCTTCAAAATTTGGGAAATTTTGAAGTTACTAACACAAACCACAATGCAATTTCCATAATCTCGATAGAAAAATCTATACCAAGGTACCATTGAGGCATAGTATGGTGACCTATACCAAAACACACCAATCAAAAGTACACCTTGATCCACTATTCCCAAATATCAAGAGAAAAATCCACCTGGAGGAATAATATATAGACAACAAGGTCATGTAGGGATGAGTGACAACCCTGTTGAAAGTATGCCTTGATGTGTTGCTGTGGTTGTCATTGATGCAAAACTTGTTGCTTTGGGTTTGTCTGAAATGTTTGTGGTGTAGAGTTATCGTGCTATGTTGTGTTAAACAATTGGTATTAGAGCAAGGTTCCTCTTGAGTAATCTTAACCACTTCAAGTAGATTCGGTATGGTGCAAGACGCGCATTACAAAGTTCCTATCTTTCATGGTATAAATTTTTTGTACTAAGGGGAGAATGGAGTCACATTTGGAGACATTGCAGAATGGAATTTTGGAAATCATTTAGACCGGATATACAAATCCACAAGGTGGTGCTCAAAATGCAGATGAGATAAAGTTGAAGGAGGATAATGTAAAGGATAGAGCGATAATCCTCAGTTGTACAAGTGATTTAGTGTTTGGAAGAGTAAAAGGAATGAATAAAGAAAAACTTGTATGGGAAAAATCGTGTTTGGCATATGAAGGAGATCCAAAGACAAAGTAGGCTAGGCTGATGGATTTGAAGTAGAAGTATGAGTACCTGAGAATGTTGGAAGATGAAAGTGTTGACTACATTCATAGAGTGATTGATGTTGCTGATAGCATTAGAGTTGTCAGTGGACATTTGGAAGAATGTGATGTTATTCATAAGATATTTCTGACTTTGGCTAATTCCTACAAGCCATGAAGATGTGTTATACAAGAGAGAAATCATTTGAGTAAATATACTATCAAGATCATATTATTGGTACCTTAGTAGCCTATGAGGTTTTAGAAATGGAGGAAGAGAAGAGAGAAAAGATAGAACCAACATTTAATGTTTAAAGACTTGATGATCCAAAATGTAGTGGAGATCTAGATGAAGCTGAAGCAAATTTTGTAAGAAGATTATATCTTGGCACTAGAAAATAAAAAGTTAAGTTACCTTTGAAATGTGTTTCTTGTGGTAGAATTGGACATTATGCTTCTAATTGAACTTACAAAGAAAACTATAAGATACCATATGTTGATGAGAAGAAGAACAAGTTTAAGAGATAAAATTTTAATAGAAGAGAGAAGAAGGGCTTATGTTCTATTGGGAAGCATACATCAGAAGATGAAGTTGATGACAATTCGAATGAATAATCCATGTTTTTGGCAATTGAAGATAAGGAGAATGATTCAGAGAAACCGGAAGAAGAGAAATTCGTTTTAAGACTGTATTGCATGCTAAGATAGAATCAAGTACATGAATTATAGACTCTAGATGTTCAAATCATATGATTGGTGATAAAGATAGGTTTATTAATGTCAAGAAGTATGATGGAGGATCAATGAAGTTTGCTTGAGAAGATGGTGCAACTATTAAAGGTATTGGAAGCATTTCTATTGATGGTAAGCATAATATTGATGATGTTTATTATGTTGAAGTATTCAGACATAGTTTGTTAAGTGTCAGTCAAATGTGTAGAAAAGGATATGGAATTTTATTTAGTAGCACCAAATGTGTGAACAAAAAGGAGAAGAATGGTAAAAGAGTTGTAGAAGAAGTTAGAATAGGTGGAAGTGTATATTATATCAAGGATAAAGAGGAGAGTAAGTGTTTTCTAATGAAGAGTACAATGAATGTTGGTTATGGTACAAGAGAATGGCACATGTCAATTTTGATAGCATGATCAAGATTTCTAGATCTAAAGCAGTTAGAGATATACCTAGACTTGTGAAGCCTACTAATATTGTGTGCAAAGGATGTTAATTAGGAAAGAAAACAAAGAGAAAATTCAAGAATAAGGAATATTCTACTATGAAACCTTTGGAGTTGATTCATACAAACTTTTGTGGACCTATAACGACAAGAGTTTTAAGTGGAAAAATTTATTTCATGACTACTACATATCTTCTTAATAGGGCACAAATCAGAGTAACCATACCAAAACATCTTATGAGATATGGAATGGTAGACCTCCTACTATGAAGTATTTTAAGATCTTTGGAAACAAATGTTATATTAGAAGAGATGAAGACAATCTTGAGAAATTTTACTCTAGAGCAGATGAAGGAATCTTTCTAGGATATGCTACAAACAACAAGGCTTACCAGTTTCAACAAGAGGTTGAAAAAAATAGTAGAAAGTACAAATGTGAAGGTATGTGAAGAATGGAAGCAACTTGACCCTAATATTGAGACTGATATTGAGAGTGTTCTAGTTTTTCTAGAGAAGACAAGTGATTCAGAAGAAAATAAAGAGAAGGAAACAAATGATGAAGAAGAAGAAGAAGAGGAGAATTCAAAAAAAACAAATTGTTGTATGTGTTGGAACTATTAAATTTTTTGATAATTTCACATGTTTTCCATAACCCTAGGTTTCCATAGGAGTTCTCATCATAGGCACATGGGTTTGTTTTCATATCATTCTACTCACATTTTTTCCATATTTGTCTCATTGAATCCATCAGGTCTTGCATAATTCATATCATGGTCTGTATTGGCGTGACAATTTCTGGGTCTCCCCGATTCATTTTTTTGGAAAACGTCTATGTTGCCTATCGACAAGACATTTTTGATATCATGGCGATTGGATTTCATTTGCTAGCAGTTATCGGCATGACAGTTTCATTATTTCAGTGACAGGAGGGATTCATATCGGCATGAGTTAGAGGCTTCGATGAAGGTCATAGCGAAAAGGTTTATGTCTCACCGACCATATGCATGTGGAGGTTATCAATAAAACTAACAGCTATCGTTGTAATGTCTTGGCGAAGCCTTCTTGTCTTGCTGACTGAAAGTGGATGGGGACATATCGGTAAGAGTTAACAACATTCAGGGTTTGCTCTCAATGGCTACTTTAGGTCTCGCCGATAAAACATGAAGGGTCTCTATCGGTGAGAGGGTTGAATTCTCTTGGCGATCTAAGGAGATCTCGGGGTGACTTTCGGTAAAACAAAGTGTATTATAGGTATTGTCTCCCCGATGGTGATAAGTAACAGCGACACACAAGATGAATAAAGGGCTTTCGGTATGACTTAGTGGACTCTTTGGGACCTCTCCTCAATTTTGAATTATCTTGGCGAAGGAAAATGAGTGGGCTATGTTGGTAAGAAAGTTGAATTGTCTCAGCGACCCAAACATATCATGTGGGTTTTCGGTGAAACATAATGCGGTCTATGAAATGTCTCTCTGATATTGGAGGGGTCACGGTGAAAGAAAATAAGGAAAAGGAAAAACTGCTCGGTAAGAAATTCCTCATGTCTTAGCGAATGGAGAGCACTTAAAGAAATACATATCGATATAACATCTTGTAATCTGTGAGATGTCTCACCGACATCACAGAGTCAGAGCAAAACACAATGAGCGTGGGATGATAGCAATATTGTTGCCTTCGGCATACTCACAAGGATATTATAGTGAATGATTAACTAAGACTTGAGCACTTTGGCTGACATGTGAGTTCCTAAATTACTGTTGCAGGCCGACATGGATTTTCCTGATTATAATGGTTTTTCGATATGGATTTTGGCCAACATGGATTTCAAGATGTTGTAATTTCAAATGTTGTTGTATAAATATGCACTTCCAATTGTCAATGAAGATATCATATATCAAATTTTAGAGAGATACAGTAGGTAGAGATGGATACAGTAGAGTACATAATTCTCTTATCAGAGACTATGATGCATGTTTTCAAATGGCGATATCAATGAAAGTCAGTTAGTGTGGCAGGTTATTTTTAGTGTCAATTGTTTGTTGAGTTTATTGAAAAGTATTGCTAAGCTGTCTCCATGATTGATTCTTTCTGGTTGTTTAAATTGATGTAACAAGTTTACTTTCAGTTTATTAGTGCACATTTGTTGTATCTGTGTGGTTAATTAACTGGTTCTCTCAAGAAGAGATTAAATCCTTTTGGTTGATCACAGTAATCAGGGAGATTCATTTGGATTATTAAAGTAGAGCTTAGTGGTCATAATCTTGCATGTTTATACAAGTTATAAATAGATCATATGCTGACAATTTGAGTTTCTGCCAGAATAAGTTGCCCACTTATGTTTCATTCGACTCCGCATACCCAATAAGGCACTGGTATCTGCACTTCATCATTTTGAATTCATTCAGTTTCTTTACATCTGTTAATTGAACATTTTAGGATTTAGATCAGAAGATTGCTTTTGCTATTGCTATCAAGTTTGGTTTCATTTGTTCACTTCCATTTGCCATTGTGGACAAATCATTGTGCAAGAAAGATAATCATAAAACAAGTCTGCTTCATTCAGAAAGGTACACCCACCTAGGTCTAGCAGCACCTGAAGCATAGAAGGTTGAAATATTTTGACCTTGTCTGTTACCCTAAAGTGTGTCAAGAGATTGGTAGCCTCTTAAGGAATTCTGCCTGCATTTTTGAGAGCTAACAGTATGTTCAAAAGCATCATTCAGAGAAGTAGATAATTGGAGATAAGACCAAAGTTGTTCAGACCAGAAGGAAGATTGCAGAAGCTTAAGATCAAGATAATTACTATTTTTTATCTATGATAGAGCCAAAGACTTATGAAGAGGCAAACAAAGATGAGAGTTAGGTCAAAGCAATGGAAGAAGAACTAAATCAAATTTAGGAGAACAAGACTTGGGATCTAGTACCCATATCAGTGGACAAGAATGTAATAGGAACTAAGTGGGTATTCAAGAAGAAGTTGAATGAGCAAGGATGGTATGTAAAGGATATTCTCAAGTGGAAGGTATAGACTTTGAAGAAACTTTAGCAAGAATGGAAGTTATTCATATGTTTCTTGCATTTTATGCTTACAAGAACTTTAAAGTTTATCCTGGATGGATGTCAAATCAACATTTTTGAATGATTATCTAAAAGAAGAAGTTTACATTGAGCAACTAGATGGATTCAAATTGATAGAAGATCTAGATATGGTATGTGTTGTAAATGTGAAGTTGATGGTATTTCAGTATGGTTGTCATTGATGCCAACGTATTGATTCTATGATTCAGTGATTGGTTTGTGCTCCATAATTCTGATATGTTGTAGCTGTAGTCATGAGGTTTTTGTATATTGTTGGAAGTTGCTTTGGGATGTCATGTTTATGATTTGGTCCTCCAGAAGTTTGTTTAGTGATGATGATGTTTGACAGGGTTTGCAGTGTTCCACATTTCTCCGTATTTCTAATTCTAATAATGAGATTTTGGATTTGTGCTATTAATGTCTTCAACTTTGATATTTTGATTTGGAACATGATGATGAGTTTTGGAGTCATCGTTCTTGATATGTTCATTTTGAGTTTGGTTGACCTTGAATGATTTTTCTTTTTCTCTAGCATTTGTGGTGTATGGTTAATGTTAGAAGATTAATCTTTACTTGGTAAAGGTTATTCTTTAATTGTAATTTTTATTAACTTGTAGGAATATTCCAAAGGAATCCCTACAAGTCTTTTGTCTTTTTGTCATCTCACACATGTGTGAGGATGGCTTATTTTTAATTCCTTTATTAAGGAATATTTGTATCCACCTCCTTAAGAGGTGACACTTTGCACACACATAGATGAATGGTGGCATTCATTGAGTTGGGAGTTACATTCTAACTCCTCTTTCTCACCTCTACTTATTGAGGTGCTTCTCCTCTCATTCTTTAAGACTCATGCAAGCAAGCTAAGGCTGAAGCTCTCTCTCTCTTTGTATTATTCTTTAGGCATTTGCCTCCATTCATAATATTGGGGTTTTTTCTTGCTTTTTCCCCTTAACAAATTCTTGTGTCTCTCTTGCTTTGGTGGTGCTTGGTTTGGCTACTTCAACTTATTTGGTAATCTCTTTCCTTCAAACAATTGCTCTTTATTAGTACTTTCCATTGCTCCTTTTTATTTCCTTTCATGGTATCAGAGCTTGGTATTACTAATATCTTTTGAGCTATATTGTTGAAGGTTTACCAGATTTTTCAGCACACCATTGGAGACACTCTGAAAAACGAGAAGAAGAGCTAGTGCCTAATCTTGGTTGTTTTTTGTCTTCTAACCCTTGTGCAGGTTTTTTCATCTAAAGTTTAAAAGTATTTTAGTTTGCATGCATACTTAAGTTAATGCAATTTTTTTTAAACCCTCAAATAAAGGGTTATAGTTCAAGTTTTTTAAAAACCCATTTTTTGCATATTCAATTTTTTGTAAAAAATTCAAATTTTTTTTTAGGGGCTCTAACTCTAGTTCAGAAATTCTTTTAAAAAAAAAACTAATCTTCTTTTATAGATCTGTAAAAAAATCCATTCTAATTTCTATGCATGTTTATTTTTTGTAAAATTTTAAAAACCCTCTAATAAAGGGTTATTTTTTTAATGTTTTAGAACAAATCATTAGTTTGTAAAAAAATCAATATCAGGTTAAAGCTATAAAAAGAAAATTTCACTATATTTTCTCTTTTGTAAAAATTTCAAATCTTTTTTAAGAGCTTTAACTCTATTTTAGTAAAAAATCAGATTATATTTTAGTTTCAAACTTCTTTTTCCAAAATATTTAATATTTTAAAAAAATATATATCCTTGTTTATAGGAGTTTTCTTTTAAAAATCAAAAAATCAATTTTCTTGTTAAAAGGCTTTTTCAAATTTAAAAAAAAAAAAAAATCTCAACTTTTATTCTCCAATTCTTTTATAAAAAAATTAATCCCTAATCTTATTAGGGCTTTGGCCCTTTGATTAGAAATCATTTCAAAAAATCCCAAATCTTTGGGCCGCCCCTGCCTCACAGTCTTGTATCCTCTGTTGGTTCGCGCCCGTGGCTTCTTGGCTTCATTTTTTTCGTTGCCCTTGGCTGGCTTTTGGCCCGCCTTTGGACCTGGTTCGTTGCTTTCGGCTGGCCTTTGGCCCGCCCTTGGACCTGCTCGTCCGCCACCTTCCTGGTTGCGGCCTTGTCCTCGCCACGTTTTCTTTCGTCGCTTGAGCCCGTGCTTCGCTCGCGACTGGCGCCCAGTTCTGGCCGACCCTCGCTGAGTTTCCCGTCGCCAACCTTTCTGCCTCGGCTCTAACTCGCGCCGCCGTCGTTGCCTCTGCCACCTGCAGGTTTCTCCGCCGTCGCCGAGCTTGTTCTCCGCCGCCGCCGAGTGTTCGGGTCTGTGTTTTCCTCCTCACACCACCATCGCCGTCTCCCTCCCTCTTCCTCCTCTTACCCTACCCTTAATCAAAAAATTGTGCCACCCATTTTCATTTTGAAATCTTCAAACCTAAAAATAGAAAGCTTCTCTAACTACCCGCGGTCTGTGTTTTTTCATTTTAAAAGGTATTAAATTTTATAAGGGTAAGAACTAAAAGTCTTAAGGAAAGAAGAATACGAAATAAACTCTTCCCTCTTTTGTTTTTCTTTAATATTTAAATTAATCATTTAATTTCTTTTCAAATATTTTTATATATAGGTTTTATCAACTTCTCAAAAAATAAAAGCCCTATATGAGGGATTTATTTTTCATTTGTAAATGAGTTTTTTAAAAATTCAATGTAAAAGGGCTTATTTTGTTCTAAATTTAGGCAATTTATTAAAAGCATTTTATTTTAAAGATTTTAATTCAATCTTAAAGGATTTTTTTTAAGCATCTATTACATTAGTTTTTTCTCCTAAAGTATTTTTATTTTTATTTTTTGCAATCATGTCAACTTTAATTCCTGAAATTAAATTAAATTCTTCTAACTATCATTCTTGGAAGACTCACATTTCTTTCATTTTTCGGTTTAAACATCTTTTAGATGTAGCTACGGATCCTAAATCTAAACCAGGTTCGTCTGCATCCAAAGATGAAATCGAAAAATGGAATCTCAAAAATGAAGAAGCCCTTGGCCTCATAGGTATCTCCATGTCACCCGAATTTTATGTTCACATTAGGACATGTACAACTACCTATGAAGCATGGGACAAACTCAAAACAATTTATGATAGTACAAATGAATCAAGAAAAAATCAAATTCAAGATCAACTTGAAGATTTGAGGTATTCTGATTTTAAATCTATGGATGAATTTTTATTGAGATTTGATGCTTTAAATAGTCAATTGGATGGTTTAGGAGTTAAATTAGATAATCTTAGATTAATTCATCTTATTCTTAAAAGGTGTCTTCCTAGACAATTTCAACAATTCATTACTAATATTCATGCTCAATTAGCTATTCCTTCTTTAGCTAAACAATTAACTTATGATATTTTTCGTGATTTATTAAGACAAGAAGTGGCTAAGTTAATTCAGTTTGGTACTCTTAAGTCTAATGAACATGCTTTCTTATCTAATCATAAGCAAAATTTTAAACCTCATTATAAACAACAACATTATAATTCCAAACCTCATTATAATAATGGCAATGATCCTAGAAAGTTTAACTCTTCTAAGAAACCACATTGCACTTATTGTAATAAGGATGGTCATTGGCAAAACACTTGTTTTAAAAAGAAAAATGAGAAAAAGCCTATGAAGCAAAATAATCAACAACAAAATAGACCTAATAATAATAAGTTTCAAAATAATGCAAATCAATCTAGACGTGCTTTTACTTGTAGTTCTAATGTTTCTCAACCTCTTGAATGGGTTATTGATTCAGGTGCATCTCAACATGTTACTTCACATAAAGAAGTTTTTGAGTCTATGCAACCTGATATATCAAATGTTCCTCTTCAACTTGCTAATAATCATACTTGTAAAGTAGAAGCAATTGGAGATGTGAATGTTCCTAATGGTAAATTGCATGATGTTTTATATGTTCCTGAATTAAAGACTAACTTACTTTCAGTTGCTAAGCTTTGTCAAGATTATAAAATAGAATTTTACAAAGATATGTGCTATGTTATTGATCCAAAACAAAACAAGGTCATTGCTAATGCTAAATTAGACAATGATAATTTGTTCAAATTTTATGAGTTTTCTCAATCTAGATGCTCTTTAATATCTACCATTGATTTTAATGTTTGGCATGAAAGACTTGGTCATATAAATGCTAACAATATTGCTTTAATGCAAAAGCTTAATATGGTAGATGGATTGCCTAGTATTGTTCCATCTAAAATTGTATGCACAGGATGCATGAGTGGTAAGATGCATAGGGAGCCCTTTCCACATGGTCAATCATGGAGGGCAACTCATAAGTTGCACCTAGTTCATAGTGACCTTTTGGGACCCATGGAGAATAACTCCATCCAAGGATCAAAGTATGCACTTACTTTTGTTGATGATTTTTCTAGAAGAACTTGGATCTATTTTCTTCATAGTAAGGATCAAGTTCTTGATATATTTTCTGAATTTCATAAATTTGTTGAAAGGCAATCTGGTTTTAAACTTAAAATTCTTAGAACTGATAATGGAAAAGAATATGTGAACAATGCTTTTAATAGTTATTTGAAAACATTTGGTATTAAGCATGAGCTAACTATTCCCTATACACCTCAACAAAATGGTGTAGCGGAAAGGAAGCATAGAACTATTGTTGAAATGGCTAGATGTATGTTACATGCTAAAAATATGTCTTATAAATTTTAGGCAGAAGCTATGTTTTGTGCTACTTACATTATTAATAGGACTCCTACTAAAGCTTTAAAGGATATAACTCCTGAAGAAGCTTGGTCTGGTAGGAAGCCCAATCTTAAGCATTTAAGGATTTTTGGTTCAATTGCTTATGTTCACAAACCTAAACAAAAGAGGCAAAAATTAGATGCTAAATCTTCTTATCATATTTTTGTTGGTTATGATGAACATTCTAAAGCTTATAGAGTTTATAATCCTCTTACTAACAAAGTTAAAGTTGCTAGAGATGTATGCATTGCTGAAAATGGTGTTCATGATTGTTCTAAAGTGCATAATATTGATTCTTCTCAAAATAAAGTTATTGTTGTGGAGGATAATCCTCAAGTTGAAACTCCTCTTAACCCTCCTAATGCATCTCTTACTCATAGTGATAGTGATGATGAAAATGTTGAAATCTCTACTCATGATTCTTCTTCTAGTGATGATACTCCTACATCTAAAAGAATGCCAAAATGGTTTAAAAATTTGTTGCAAGAAAGTGAGGACTATTTAGCTAAAAATCCACCTAAAAGAAGAAAGGCAAATTATTGTAATCATGCTTTGATGTCTAACATTATGAATTCAAATGATCCTCAAACTTATGAACAAGCTAAAGATCAACCTCATTGGCAAAAGGCTATGCAAGAAGAATATGATACTTTAATTGCTAATAATACTTGGGATTTAGTTCCATTACCTCAAGGTAAGAATCGTGTTTCATGCAAATGGTTGTATAAAACTAAGGTTAATGCAAATAATGAAGTTAGCAAGTTTAAAGCTAGATTAGTTGCTAGGGGCTTCTCTCAAGTTGAAGGATTAGATTATAATGAAACATTTGCTCCAGTAGCTAAGATGCCAACCATTAAATTAGTTCTTGCTTTAGCTTCTCATATGCATTGGCCTATTCATCAAATGGATGTTAAAAGTACATTTTTAAATGGTGATTTACATGAAGAAATTTATATGTCTCAACCTTTGGGTTTCATTAAGGAAGGAAATGAACATCTTGTTTGCAAATTGAAGAAATCAATTTATGGTTTAAAGCAATCTCCTAGAGAATGGTATTCAAAGATCAATGCTTTCTTTTTATCTCAAGGTTTCATTAGAAGTAAAAATGATCCCAATTTATATATTAAACATAGTGAAGATGATATTGTGATTATTATTTTATATGTTGATGATTTAATTATCACTTCTAGTTCTAACAATTTGATTAGTGATGTTAAGTCTCAACTCAATCAACAATTTCAAATGACTGATTTAGGCCTATTACATTATTTTTTGGGTATGAAAATTTGGCAAACACCTAAAGTTATTTTTCTTTCTCAACATAAATATGCTCAAGATCTCTTAGATAGATTTAAAATGAATGATGCAAAGTGTGTTTCTACTCCTTGTGAATTAGGAACTAAATTAATGGTTGATATGGAAACTCCTTTTGTTGATTCTACTTTATATAGGCAATTAGTAGGAAGTTTAAATTATCTAACTCTTACTAGACCTGATATTTCTTATAGTGTTGGATTGGTTTCTATATTTATGTCTAAACTACAACAAACTCATTTTAAAGTTGCAAAAATAATTTTAAGATATGTTAAAGGTACTCTTAATCTTGGTCTTTTTTATGATGCAAATTGTGATTTTTCTTTAAAGGGTTATACTGGTTCAGATTTAGGAGGTGATCCCAATGATGGGAGATCCACTTGTGGTTATTGTTTCTTTGTTGGATCAGGTGCAATCTCATGGAATAGTAAGAAACAACAATCTACTTCTCTTTGTTCTACAAAAGCTGAATATAAAGGTTGTACAAATGCATCTAAAGAAGCATTATGGTTAAGAAGATTACTTGAAGACTTGGGTCTACCTCCAAAGGATCCTACTCCTTTATATTGTGATAATCAAAGTGCTATTGCTTTGGCAAAGAATCCAATTTTTCATGCAAGGACCAAACACATTTCTCTTCAACATCATTTCATTAGAGAGCAAATTGAAGACAAGCAAATTTCTCTTTTGTATTGTAAAGGTGAAGATCAAGTTGCAGATATTCTCACCAAAGCTCTTTGTAAAGATAAATTTCTCTTCCATTGTAAAAATCTTGGATTACAACCCATTGAAGGTTTTGATGTAACCTCCCCAAGTAAAGCTTAAGGGGGGATGTTAGAAGATTAATCTTTACTTGGTAAAGGTTATTCTTTAATTGTAATTTTTTATTAACTTGTAGGAATATTCCAAAGGAATCCCTACAAGTATTTTGTCTTTTTGTCATCTCACACATGTGTGAGGATGGCTTATTTTTTAATTCCTTTATTAAGGAATATTTGTATCCACCTCCTTAAGAGGTGACACTTTGCACACACATAGATGAATGGTAGCATTCATTGAGTTGGGAGTTACATTCTAACTCCTCTTTCTCACCTCTACTTATTGAGGTGCTTCTCCTCTTATTCTTTAAGACCCATGCAAGCAAGCTAAGGCTGAAGCTCTCTCTCTCTTTGTATTATTCTTTAGGCATTTTGCCTCCATTCATAATATTGGGGTTTTTTTTCTTGCTTTTTCCCCTTAACAAATGCTTGTGTCTCTCTTGCTTTGGTGGTGCTTGGTTTGGCTACTTCAACTTATTTGGTAATCTCTTTCCTTCAAACAATTGCTCTTTATTAGTACTTTCCATTGCTCTTTTTGTACCTTTCAATTACCTTATTAGACCTCAAACAAGACTCAAACATTATCATACCTAA
>VDFB02256132.1:136673570-136807573 GCA_007258455.2 Sequoia sempervirens | reverse complement strand
GGTACTCCTTTTGAACCTACGTACATAATATACTTACAAAACTGCTATAACTTGCAAGTTTAGAAATGGTAGATATCTCTTAGTTATATGGGGACCATATAAACCAATCTGTGTTCATTCCTAATCCCTGTCGGCTTTGAAATTTATTGAGAAAATAAAATTTGCAACACTTGAAGGGTATGAGGGAATACCAAGCATGCATACAAAAATTAACCATCTACACTTGAAGAAAGAAAGAGAAAGGGAAAGGGAGATTATTTTAAAAAATGCTTCTAAAACTAACCCTAAGAAATATCAACAATCTAGTGCATATCTAAGGGAATAGAGTCATACCCACGAAGTCCAAGAACAAACCTACACTGCAAAACAACTTGAATTAGGGAATTTTTAGAATGTTAATGCCTAACATTAACATGATTCCACTAATTAATTGCATCAACTATTCTTATTAATCCATTTGACATTTCATAAATTCACTATAACTTGCACAAAGAATTTACCTCCTTCATGCCTAGATAGTTATACATGAAATCCTTCATGCCCAGATCAAAGTGCTTCCACAAAAGCCAACCATCATGTGAGCCAAACTACCACCGACCATGGGTGGTTATTGATGCAGAGACAACCTGGACGAGAAATTCTTGTTACTCATCTTGGTAGGGGAGACCTTTGCAAATTTCCAATGAGTAGAATTGTTGGGCTCCAAAACCACATCTCTTGTGTCTTCACCCTTCGTTGTCTCCACAGTTCTCTCATTTTGGAGGTAAAAGTTGATTTCTAGAGAGATTGGAATTATTTGCAAGCTGCAAAGTAGCCTCTTTTCATGCCCAGATCAAAGTGCTTCCACAAAAGCCAACCATCATGTGAGACAAACTACCACCGACCATGGGTGGTTATTGATGCAGAGACAACCTAGACGGGAAATTCTCGTTACTCATCTTGGTAGGGGAGACCTTTGCAAATTTCCAATGAGTAGAATTGTTGGGCTCCAAAACCACATCTCTTGTGTCTTCACCCTTCGTTGTCTCCACAGTTCTCTCATTTTGGAGGTAAAAGTTGATTTCTAGAGAGATTGGAATTATTTGCAAGCTGCAAAGTAGTCTTGCAAGTGCACTTTGAGCTTCTTATTCCTCTTTGGCAACCATGTGCACTTTCAATACCCCTTCGGCTACACAATAGACTCTTGATAAGTATCTCTTCAATACTCCTACATATTTTCTGCAACACAGTCCATTTCATACATATTTTCCTGGGCTGAGACATGATTGTATCATTCATACACTTCTTCTTGCTTCCTTTTGGACACAATTTGATAATATTGATTCTGAATGTATAACACTCTCAAACTATCTTGGCTAATCCCACCTTTTGAGATCTGCAACAATGGGTGCCAGCTATCAGACTCACACATTTGATCTAATCCCCATATTGCCATAATTCGTGCAAGTTGATCTTTTCAACTTTTCTACGTTAGGGAATTTGTGTGATACATCCTTGCATTTCTAACATCTATACATGACTTAGCCGCTACCATATCCCTTTGCACCAAAATTTTTGGACTTTTACAACTCAACTAGGACACACTTACAATTTTGACAATATGGCTAAGATTTCGATTCACACAAATCATTGAGATCCTGCATATAATGACAACTCTATATCTGACTCCAGCTATATTGTCTCACTTTACCTTCCGTAGACTCAATGCCACCTGCGAATTCCATGCTGAAATATTACTCTCCACTCACATGATCCTACAATTTACTTAGATATTCAATCAAGGAAGGAATCCTTTTCAATGATTTCTGAGTGGTTAAACACATCACCATCTAATCACACTCTTTGGATATTTTACTTGTGCAAAAGGAACTCGAGACCTCAGTGAGATTCCTAAAGACCTCTTACGGAGCATTGAGTTGCCATGCTAGACACGAATCAGAACTTGCCCAAATACAAGACTAACCTTTTCGAGTCCCAAGTGAAGCTTGCTTCATTTTACAATACCGAATCATCTATCTGCTGGATTTTTGGATCATCCTATCAAGCACTCAAATGAGGACTCACTCGACACTCGATGGGATGGCATCTCTCATCTCACCGAGCCCCTAGTAGCTTTATGGGGATCCTTCGTATTACCATGTCAAACATAAATAAGAATTTTGGTAAGAAGCACACATAGTTTGCAAACTTGGACTCAACATGGACTCGGCAGCCCAAAAATGTGACTCAGACTTAGGACTCGGCATGGATTCGGGAAAAAACTAGGCTAGGACACGGCAAAAAAGAACCCTAGTTTTACCAAAAAAAAAGAACAAAATTACAAATTAATGCATTTAGAGAACATAAGAGCCTAATTTGATTATTAAACACTCATAATTCAAAGATTACACATGTCATATGATCATCAAACACTCAATAATTGAAATTTAATGATTCATAGTCATCAAATACTCATAGTTTCAATGCATAAAAACATCATAAGATTATAAATGTTTACATATAATCCTAGCTTCTTTCAACCCCAATTCAATTTACAAACCTGTATTTCACAAAATTGAGTGTTAAAATGAAATAATTTATTTTCAAAAACATGGGTTTTTAACCCTTTTTGACTCCTAGCCACGTAAGAGAGTCTTGGGTCAGGACTCTCGAGTCCAACCTCAGGACTCGATCGAGTCCTGAGGTCAGACTCCTAAGTCCCAACTCAAGACTCTCTTGGACTCCTCTTGAGTCCGTGGCGAGTTGACTCGGCTGGCCAATGGACTCCCAAGTCCACTAAGTCCATGGCAAGTCCGCAGTGAGTCCTTAAACTATGGAAGCATGAACCTCTTTAATATTTCTCAACAATCTTTTCAAATCATGACCAACTAAGAGGATACACTAGAATTTTGGGGCCCATTTCAAACGATGAGTGACCCATGAAAACACAACTTAAGGCATGGGTAACTAGGACAAAAAGTCACCAATAAAATAAGACATACCCACTAATAGGAGATTTGAATTTTTGTAGGAACACCATTTATACCTTCCTAATGGATCTTCAAAATTTGGGAAATTTTGAATGTGCTAACAATAGCTCTAGTTCGAGATGTATGCCCCTTGTGGGCATGGAAAGGATTCACATCTCTCGTAGAATAGACCAAATGCACAATCCATTGGGTTCCTTATTCACTGAATGTTTTTCTTTGAAAATCATCTTCAAACCTCATGTGGTGGCCCTGGGCCACCAAAAATAAAACACAAATATTTACCCTTATCATAAATTTGATTCTCATTATGTAATAATATGGAAAAGTCACTGAAATGCATTTGATCATACATAATACAATTGACATTATCCATCCATTCACTATACTTATCATTTTCAACATACTTAATACTTATAGGTGTCAAAAAAATTATGTACATGCTGAAATACATCACAATCTAAAATACATTTTTCATATCCACAATACAGTGCATATTCATATTTAGTGTAGTATCCTTCATCACCTATGTCACTATCATGCCTCATAAACATTTCATCCAGTTGATCTGAAAATTGATCACTATTGTTACAAGCCTCACAATCATCTTCAATCTCTATCATCTTGTCCTAAAGCTCAAAGCTCTTACAAACCACTAGATTTTTAGATTCTTCATAGTTACCATCATGAGTTTCAGGTAACCTCATCTCACCGTTTTGATCCTTACTCTCATTATTTACCTTATCTTCTTCACACA
The DNA here is from genome assembly GCA_007258455.2 of Sequoia sempervirens. Lineage (NCBI taxonomy): Eukaryota > Viridiplantae > Streptophyta > Pinopsida > Cupressales > Cupressaceae > Sequoia > Sequoia sempervirens. Next base: position 136,803,850 of record VDFB02256132.1, on the reverse strand, counting down.
AACCATTTTGAGCAAGGGGGTATACAATTTCTTGATCAACATGAAAGTCCTTTTCCTTGTTATAGAAACTATGCCTAGGCTCATATGAACTATAATTATCTTCAACAAATTCAGTGTCATAACCATAATTAAAATCATAAAAATTTGATAAATCTAACATGTCAATTTCATCAGCATCATTATCCTTTTCACACAATGAGATAACATTTCTTCCATTTGAACATGTCTCATCCTCATACAACAAGTTTGTAAAGTGATGAGAACTTTCTTCAATTGTTACATGGAATAACATTGTATGATTTTCCTCGACTATTTCATCATACAAGGGATTTGTAAAAAACTGAAAATCACTTTCAGATTCACTTGGATGATTTTTCAACTAATCCTCCTCTATTTTCTCTTCATACATTGAACAACCTTTGAAATCACTCTTAGTTGCATATATCATCTCTGCATGTTGGTCACAATAAATATCCTCTCTTATATTGGGAACCACTTCTTCTTGAAGTACATTCACTTCAATCATTTGTGCCATTTTATCACCTTGAGTGGCATGGAAACACTCATCACAATCAGTTTCACAAGTGGAAACAATATGAGAGGGTTCAAAACTCTTACTTACATCATTAGTTAAAATTTCAACATCACCTCGATATTTAGAAGTCACATGTGATTCCATCTTGGATAGACTATGATGGACATTAGGAAAACAAACACTTTGAATAGAATCACCAAGTGCAAGTATACATGAAGAATCATAAGTATTTGATTCATTGTTGCTTAAATCCTCAACATTTGCATATACATGGTCATCATTTAGCTACCCTTCATCTAAGAGTGAATGAACCCTCCTAATGGTGCTAATATCCTTGCACTCTTCATTTAGATCATCACCATCACTAGGTTGTAACTGAACTTCAATTGAAGTAAAATTTTCATCCTTGGCAATCCTTCTTATTTCAAGGTCAATCAATGCTTGGATATCTGCTAGTGAGCCGAGAATATTTTCATGCTATTGATCAACAGTCTAAAACTTGAATTGATTTGTATCAGTAGGAGTCATATATGTGAAGGAGCAGAAAAGTCACATTTATTTGGGATAAAGCTTTCAAAAACATACATGTCTGAAGGCTGTTCATATGTATTTGATACTGAAACATGAGGTATAGTTGTTGATTGAAACACATTTGCTTCATTCATGTTCATTCCATCACTCAATGGTTCCTGAATAACATTTGAAAAACCATTACCAACATTTGGAGATGAAATTTAATTTAGGTCAGCATGTTGATAATTATTAGGAATGCCATTATTAATCTTTGAATTGCACTTTTCACTTGCATATGAAGCTTTACTCATGAGCTTGATTTTTCTAGTCATTCCATATATGAAATCCATTTCAATGTTTATTGCAATCTAAAATGCTTCATGTAGATTTTTTGGGTCTTCATTTCTCAATTTGTAACTCATCCTTAAATTATCAAATGCACCCAAATATACCACTAATGCCATTGCATCCTGAGGTCTACAACTCTCAGGAATCTTCTTCAATGCCTTCATGAATCTTTGGTTTAACTCAAAAACCAATTCACCATTTCTGATATGAATATTTATAACTTATTAATGAATGAAAACTCAAAGATTCTTTCAGAAAATTGATCATTGAAAACTGATTTGAATTCATCCCAAGTAATGATTGATCTAGATGGAAATTTTGAAAATGATTCCCTAGCATCATCTTATAAGGACCGCATAAACAATCTAATGATGGCATCCTTATGATCAATTTCATAATCATCTATTAGGTCACTAAATCTTTGAAGGTGCTTGTTTGTTTATTCACACTTTTGTCCACTAAACTTTGGTATTTCACTTCTTTTATTAGCTAGTGTCATATTTGGGAAACCATGAATGTGACTAAAATCTATGACCTTATACCTTTCACAATTGAAATCATATTTTAGATTACACGACTGATTACATATCATGGTTGCACTTGAAACCATATATGGATGCATAGACTAGGACTTATTGACATTGTTGCTCTTACAAACATTCTTTCACAATCATGAGACCTTAAAATTCTATAACACACAAACTTCTACAAAAAATTCTAAGATCTCCTCTCATGAAACATAAAATATAAGAGAATACATGTACTTCTTTGAACACAATGCAAAGAATGCCAATAAAAATTGAGAAGTATGATAAAATTAATTCTACTCTCTCCCTATCTTAGTGCTCAATTCACTTGAAGGGAACATTTGACATCTTCACATAAATTTTGAAGAATACCTAGAAAATTACAGCTGTTGTTCATCCTTTTCTTGACTGAGAACTTTGTAGATCTGTAACATTCTTTACATATCCATCAAGTTTTTCATTCACAGTACCCACCTCCTTGATAGAGGAAAGATTTCAAATAGCCTGATGCCATTTGAAACACATCTTCATTTTGGGGGTTTTTATCAACAATAGAGTCACACAAATATTTTTCAATTGAGTTGCAATAAAACCTTTCCAAGCTAGAACGTATAGATCTGAAAAAAAGTTTCAAATTCTTTAAAACCTGGACTCTTTTTTTCAATGGATTTAACAAGTTATCACCAAAGACTCTGTAGTGACAATTTAATCAAAAAAAAATTTCCAATAGAATCACCATTTCTAATTGCATAGATTCTGATGGGCTATCTTGGCTTGAATAAGATTTAGCAAGATATTTCCAAAGACTGTATTATTTTCCCAAGTAGAGTTACCATTTTTGTTCATTTTTCTTGCTACCTCCAATCCTAAGGAAAATCAATGCTCCTAGGTTATGGGATTGTGACCCTACAATATTCAATTTACACTATCAATATGTTGAAGACAAGAAAACATAATGAAAAAAGGCATTACTTAGCCTTCTTCACTTCGAGCTCTACCTGACTTAGTAGGGTATTCCTTTTGAACCTGCATACATAATTTACTTAGAAAACTACTATACCTTGCAAGTTTACAAATGATAGATACCTCTTAGTTATATGGGGACAAAATAAACCAATCTGCATTCATCCCCAATCTTTGTCGGCTTTGAAATTTATTGAGAAAATAAAATCTAGACCACTCGAAGGGTATGAGGGAATACCAAGCGTGCATACCAAAATTAGCCCTCTTCACTTGAAGAAAGAAAGAGAAAGGGAAAGGAAGATTATTTTAAAAAATGCTTTTGAAACCAACCCTAAGCAATATCAACAATCCAGTACATATCTAAGGGAACAAAGTCATACCCATGAATTCCAAGAACAAACCCACATTGTAAAACAACTTTGTTGTGCCCTCAGCACACACGCCCCGTTCAAAATGGGGACCCTCTTTTCTTTCGCCTTGTTAGGTCGTTCTGTTGCCGCCTCATTTTGTGTGCCCCATTTTGGTGTCCTAAGTGGTCAATATTTTTCCAAGGTCTCATCTTGAGTTGACCATGTTTCATCCCCTCCATTTTGGCTAAGTCTTGGTGCCTTGCAGACTCTCCTTGGTAGTTTTCTTCTTCCAATGGCCTTGGGGCTTGGCGGGCCCACCTCATCAGGTTTCCCTAGCTGGGTTTCCTCTGGGTGTTCACCATTCCAAAATGGCAGAAGGCTTCCACCTTCTTGATCCTTGAGATCCAGCTCCTTTGCTGCCCCATTTGAACTTGTGAAAAAATTGGACTGCTTTTGCCCCTCCCAAGCCCACACCCCCAGACTTTCATGTACAAAACTCTGTGCTAACTTCATCGTTCTCGACAACTAAATTGTAGCAGCACTCTGCTCTTCAAGCTCTGAGCTCCCTTTGCCAACAACTTTTGAAATGAACTTAGAAGCGGTCGCAAGGCCACGTCTTTCCTGACCTCGAGCCCCAATCATCCCGCCGCCGTCCGAGATTTAAACTCACCAACCCTCCTGTCATTCGTATGGGCATTAAATGAGGGTATTAAATACTAAATGTGATATAAATACCTAGCCTGACCTGTCATTTTCACATGTCAGGTTTTCTAGAGGAGTTCAAAGTTGAGTTTGAGGAGTCCAGTGCATCCGTCGAATATCGCCCTCTTGCTCGTTGGAATCATTTGGCCATCCTTGGTGGATTTAGCAACCTCTTCTATCAGAATTTTGAGGAAAATTTTCTGTTCGCCCTCTCGAGAGATCTTTTGTGAATTCACACTTAAAAATTTAAACAAAATGGGCTAGAAATGCATTAAATTAATAGAGGACGACACCTAAAAAACCCATGAATTCAAAATTCTTTAAAAACCTCCAAAACACCCTCAAATTTGAAGTTAGAACTGGGCCTTGTCGTGGTAGTTCTTCATGTAGGGCATTCGTGCCCTCCAGGCCCACGCCAACCTGTTGCTGTTGATATTTTACAAAAAAAAACAAAATATCCAAACGGTAGGGAGAACCCATCCACTTGAGCTCCAAGTCCCACCCCGCCATTCACCATTCGGAGTTAAACTCCGAAATAAATTGACCAACCTCATCCCCAGGTCTTGGTCCTTGGATGTCCATTTGTGGGCTTCTGTAGCATCTTCATCATTTCAAATGACCATCAAGTGGTGTCCTTCCACCTCTTGGGTCTTGATCCTACATTCACCGTGAAAGCTTATGAACATCAAACCTTGGCATCCATACCCTCGCTTGGCCCCGACCATCGAGATTCTGTGCCCTTTCGGCCGACATGCAAAGGAAAAACTACCTCATCTTCCCGACCTGCAGGTTCTACCCGCCTATTTTCAAAGAAACTTAACAAGGAAATATGGCGGCCAAGTTGGATGCCAGGTCTAGTTCGCCGAGCTGCTTCCTCTAGACTTCTGCCCAACAACTGTCGTTCAAAGCGACAATTCACCAATGACTCCCCACCTCTTCAAGCTTGAATGCTTCAAAGTTTAAAAGAAATAATCAGCTATCCTTGGACCTCCCGGGTTTCAGACCCCAGGATTTCGACCTTGAAACTCCGTTCCCTCCTGGTCATTCCAAATGACAAATCCCTAACAACTTTTCGGCCTTGTACCCCCGGGTGCTCCAAAAGTGATCTAAATGACCTCAAATTTGAAAACCAATATCGACCCACCTGCTCAAATTTGACCCTCTTCGACACGAGCCTTTCAAACCATCAAAGTATGAAGATGAGAGAAATAACCCAGATTGCCCTACCCTGTTCACCCTTTCAAAACAACATTCTTGCTAGGGAAATCCGGCCCCTTGGGCCCAGGTAGCCTAAAATCCCTTCAGAAAATGACTAAAATTTGGAAGAAAAAGTTTGAATTTATGAATGATAAATTGTTTGATTGGATTTCATCAATAGGATTTCAACTAATGTTAATGCTTTCGTGATTAGTTGAACTCATTATCTCTATTTGCAGGATATATGGAATCAAGTGTAGGACCCTCAAGGGTAGCTACTAAGAAGGACAAAGAAAAGAATTCAGGAAAGACTCCTCATGGAAGAGAGGAAAAAGACCAAATGAAGTACCAATTCCAAGGTGAGCCCTTGCATTCAAAAATCATCACCAACTGGAAGGAAATCACAAATACCAATATTGGCCACGTTGATATTGATGAGTTCAAACAAAGGGTTAGAATCCACCCAAAAACTGATAATCCTAGATTAATCAAACAAAGTGGGATTGAAAAAGCTATAAGCTTCCCCCCATCTCTCATAGCCCCTAAATTGGTCATGGCTTGTCGGTAGGCCTACCGGCCACATAAAAGAACCATAGTTGATAGGGACAAGAACATCCTTGCTGATATGTTGGTTGAGGCCATTACTAAAAATTTTCACATTCCCACCTTTGAAGAGATGAAAATTCCCACCATGGAGGAAGGTAAGGCAACATGGGATGTGCAAAAAGTTAATAAACCAGTACTGGATCAACGAGAAAAGGGGCAGTGCTACAAAAGTGCCTCAAGAACTCTTTCACAATGATTTCTATAAGGACTACCATGACTTGGTAACCATGTCGAGTAGGGTGATGGGCCTCCCTACTGCTGCATTTTTCCAAGAGTGGATGGTGTATTTCATTGAACAAATCCTCCATGGGGATGAAGATGTCACCACGAAAGCCTCATTCTACTGGGCAGGCATCATAAGCGACTGCTTCCACAAGCAGTTAATGAATGTGAAGAAGAGCTCTAAGTTCTAGATGACCTCCTATTTGGTCTACTCACTAGCTAAGAAGAGGCAATACAATGGATTATTTTTGGCACCTGATAGCTATCACTAGCTACAGTTCATGAATTTCAAGAAGGAGTTCTACAGGGTGAATGACACCTTCGTCGGCCACATCATCAGGTTGCTTGAAGAGGATTTTGAGAGAAGGGTCTCTCACAATGCTTGGGTGTTCTTGAAGCAGTACACCTTCTTATTTTTATAGTACCCAAAATTCACATATATTCATGCCCAGTGTTTCATAGAAAGGCTGAATAAGTTGCCCCGGTACCCCAATTACTGGATTATACTATTAGAACTCTCCCGATAGCTACAACATGTGCATTCAATCCTTGGTAGTAGACATTTGGTAGGGATTCCCTATCCCTTAGCCTTCAGTCAAGGAATGTACAAATTACAAACTTCCTAGTGTGCTGGGAATTCTAAGAAGGAATTGGTGGAGTACCATTTCTGCCTACACACTGCTCGCCCATGGGTGGTAAGAAAGACACTGGGATCAGGGTATGCCCACCTACATCACGTTGAATATTTTTGGGTAGATTTCCAAGATGAAAAGGAGGTGCATGCAAGACATTACATGCAGATGACTGTGCACTTTTTAAGAAGGATGCAACTATTTCCCATACTAGATAAGGTCGAGGAGGATGAGAGCACTATCATGGATCCTGGATATAATGTAGTTGCTAACTTTCCGCTTCTTGCAATAGATTGGGATGAGAAGGAGGTTGATGACCTTGATATTGTAACTAAACCAATTGTGGCTCGTACTGAAGAATGGGTTAAGGGAAAAGTAGCCTAATTAAAGAAACAAGGGGTTGTCCTGACGTATGAAGGGCTCAAGAGTGATCCTAGTGCCATGGAAGATGTCACTGCTACAAATTCAATAGGTGAGACATCCAAATCTCCTCTGCTCACAAGATTGAAGAAGAGGAAATGGATTGAAGCAAAATAGTTTCCAGACCCAAAAGTTTATTCAAGGAAAGACTTAGGAGGCTCACCTTCTAAGAGGCCCAAACAGACAGGAAGTGTCATAGAGAAGCCAACAATTCAAGAGGGTGTGGAGGGGAAAATAGATAAGACAAGACCTCCTCCAACTCTCCCTGTCTCTGCCACCCTTCCATCTATTTCCCAGGCCATGGTCACCACTTCCCCACCTACGGTGGACATCTCAATCCATCTCACCTCCTCTCCCTTGGCCAGGCCCATAATAATGGTTAACTCTTCCTCCACCGCAACTACTCTGCTTTCCTTTGCCACCATGTCAACTACTACATCACTCCCATTGGTAGTAGTGACAACACCAATGCCCACACTCGCATTACCAAAATCTTTCTCAAGGAATATGAAAACTGTCCCCTTTGAGATTTCTTAGATCTTTTTGGATCCCACCATCCAAGTTGCCTTAGCGCAGGTCCTCACTAGTGATACACCTTTGTAACCTCCAACGGGACCTCCAACAATGGAGGCCACAATGTTAATTTCTGAAGAGTGGGAGAGGTAGGAGAAAGAAGCTTTGAAGACAGTGGAGGAGGAAGCCGATGAGTACCACAAACACCCAGAGTATGAACACCAGCAAATTGATAGAGTGGTTCGTGAAGAAGAAGAAACATGGTCTTTTGAGAGTGGAAATGAAGAGGAGGGTGTAGGTGGTAGAACCATTATACAAACCTTCGATGATGTTCTCAAAAAGGAAATGGCCAAACAATTGAAGCACGATGAAGAAGAGGAAGAAAGGCCACCGCCTAGAGAAGAAGGGCAAGAAGGTGACAGGGTAGCAAAAAATGTGGAACTTCCTATAGGGGAACAAAAGGAGGATGTACCACCTCCTTATGAAGAAGGAGATATAGAAAGAGACAAGCCCAAGGAGCATGTGCACGAGGACAAACAAGTTGAAGAAAGGAAAGAGAAAGGAATTGAGATAGAAGAAAGCCCATGGGAGCGATTTCCTACCAAATCTCCAATCAAATGCCTCACATTCATCCAAGATTCCAATGAGGAAGAAGGAGACAACACTAAAATGAAAGAAAGGGATCCCACAAGTGAACAAACAAAGATCCAAACAAGGGAAGGTGAGGGTGATTGAGAATCTCCCAAGGGAAAATCCACTATGCCCAAATGGCTTTAGAGGCAGCTTGAAAAGAAGACTCCTATCCCGAAGGATCCAAGAGCAAGGCTAGAGGCTATCCTAGCCTGAGCACAGATCACAACCAGGAAGGAGAAGAAGCCCAAAGTCAGATCCAAGGTAACAATGGATGCTTCTAGGTCTCAAACTGTGCAAGTGGCAACACTGGTGGTAGGCCAAGAGGGAGTAAGTTATAATATCTCTACCATTAACTTGGGAACTGCTACTAGAGAGTAGAAGGTGGAACACCTCAAGGGGTCAGTGGCTATAATGGTGCACCTACTACAACAAGATAAAGTCTCAAAGGATGAGCTTAAAGCACAGGTGGCCAACTTGATTGCCTACATCCAACGATGGTCTTCAGTTGAATACATGCCTACCACATCCGCGGATCCACCCCAACTGTTGTCCAAGGAAAAAATTGACAAATTGGAAAAAAGAAAGAATTTGGACAAAACTACAGAGAGATGGTTCCGATAGGTTCTATATGTCAGGAACATGGTTATCAATCAGGTTATCCAAACAACCAACAAGTTCCTGGATTTACAATAATCTCTATAGGGCACAAAGAAGCTCTGCACCAACTTCCTTGCAATGTATAATTCCACCTATACAAAGATTGAGGCTATCCTCCAGCTACCAAAAGGCACATGGGAAAACAAGCTCACACTCAAAAGGGACAATCATTGACTAGTGGATGTGTGGAAGTGGGACTTTGATAATATGAGAGAAAGGTTGGAGAAGGTAATTGATAAGGTGGATCCAGATATTGAATGGGTCAAAGAAATTAGAGTGGATTGCGCTCAATATTTGAGGCTAATGACGGGATATGACATGCCCGCAGTGCAAATTGATCCAGGGAAAATAAAGTCCCATTTCCAGAAAATGATGGAAGATGGGATGTCAGATGAGATAACAATAGACTTATGAGTTTCATCGCCCGTGCCTTCGTCTAGTTGGAGCTGATTAGAGATCATGCCACCAAGTATGATGAAGACTAGAAGAGGCTTGAGGACAATTTCATGGAATGGAGTTATTAGGTACTACAGTCTGAGATCATAGAAGTCAACAAACTCCAGCTAGTAATTTTGAAATTCATGGAATATGCAGCTTTGGAGAAGCAAGAAGGAAACCCTATCGTCAGTGAAGAAATTCTAAAGGAATAGCTACAACAAAAAGAGCAATCAACAAAAGACAAAATGCTATAGTACTGTCACTAGAGGACAAAATAGGGATGAAGACAAAATTGTATTTTAAATTGTAATATATTGGGGGGTAGGTAGAACCCTAGTTTGTAGTGAATCTTGGCCACACAATGAGATTAAATCTTGGCCATTCGTTCTAATTATTGGGCACTATAAATAGGGGGTCTCCTCTCATCTTCAAAGAGAGTTGAGTTGTTGTAAAGACATGTTGTAGAAATTTCCAATGAAAATACATTGAATTGGTGCATTTTCTAAGTTCCTCACATGTTTCATGATTCAATCTCCCATTGCTAGATGCTTTATTTAGATTTGCATTGCTATTCTAGTTAGCTTTAAAATTGCTTGGATAGATTTTAGTAGTGTTGTTCCGTGGTTATAGAAATTTTTGCTGTGTAGATGCCTTCCTAGTCCATACTTTCTGTTGTTTGTTGCTGGTAAATGGCTGTGTAAAGTTAGTCTAGGCTTGAATTCAAAGCTGCTCCACACTTTTATCTTTTTTCATGCATGTATATGGTGAATGAATGGTGAAATATCTATAGGCCTTAGAGGATAGCACAAATTTCATAAGACTATGAATTTTCTGGTTAAGTGAAATTTTGTTTGAAGGAAGTTGTCCACATGTGGCAGGAACTCCATGATCAGTATTCACAAGTAGTTACAGATCTAGGAACCTCCTTTCTTCCCTACCCTTCTCCCCATTTTTTTAGAAACAACCTGTGTTAAGGTTCATTTCACATTGTAAAGCCAAAACTCAAAAAAAAAAAAAACAACTTTGAAGTTTTAGACTGCTGTCCGAACCTACAACAAAGTACACCTTAAACTCTCATGTTAGAAAGTTCAAATTTTAAGATCCACTCCACATCTAGCTATGTAAATCTTCCCTGTGATTACCAACAAAATCACATCAAACATCAACTGAGGGGTTCCATGCAAGTCATGACTTGACACCTGAGAGACCTTGGGGATATTTTCAACAACTTGTTGTTGGAGATTTCCTTTCAAGAGAGGTAGTGCACATGTGTACTACCTATGTTGAAAAAGTGTGCAAAACACCCATCAAGAAACTTGAAATGGGAATTTTCAGAATGTTAATGCCTGAAATTAACGTGATTCCACTAATTAATTGCATCAACTATTCTTATTAATCCATTTGAAATTTCATAAATTCACTATAACTTGCACACATAATTTAACTCCCTCCTTGAGGGAGACCCATAAGCATAATCACACTAATTAAGAAATACTAGGACAAACTAGCATATCCTTAATATTTTAATTCATATTAGTTTAGAAAAATACACATGGAGACAATATCTGCAACATTAAAACACTTTATCCATTACTAACTGAGATTTATAATATGGAAGGAAGGTTTTCCTTCTTTGTGAGACTACTAGAAACCCTTGATTAGCAAAGCCCTGCCTCTACCTACCCAGAATACTGAAATTTCAGAATTCTTTCCTATAGCCTTGGTATTGCTTATATAATAACAAGGAATGTTATATGCTTCAGATTGTTTACATGTATCCAATTCCTTTTACCTAATTAGTCCATTTGTAAAGATATGACCTAATGAAGTTGGTTGCTTCTATTTTTTCCTAAAGTGCAATTGCCTATATGGTTATACATGAAAGCCTTCATGCCCAAATCAAAGTGCTTCCACAAAATCCAACCATCCTGTGAGATGAACTACTATCAACCATGGGTGGTTATTGATGCAAAGACAACCTAGACAAGAAATTCATGTTACTCATCTTGGTAGGGGATACCTTTGAGAATTTCCAATGAGAAAAATTTTCAAGCTCCAAAATTGCATCTCCTATGTCTTCACCCTTTGTTGTCTCCACAGTTCTCTCATATTGGAGGGAAAAACTGATTACTAGAGAGATCAAAATTATTTGCAAGATGCAAAGCAGTCTTGCAAGTGAACTTTGAGCTTCTTATTCCTCTCTAGGAACCATGTGCACTTTCAATACCCCTTCAGCTACACAAAAAAATCTTGATAAGTATCTATTCAAGACTCCTACATATTTTCTGCAACACAACCCATTTCATAATGTTTTCCCAGGCTGAGACATGATTGCATCATTCATAAACTTATTCTTGCTTCCTTTTGGACACAATTTGATAATATTGATTTTAAATATATAACATTCTCAAATTGTCTTAGCTGATCACACCTTTTGAGATATGCAACAATGTGTGCCAACTATCAGACTCACACATTTGATCTAATCTGGAGATACTGCCATAATTCGTGCAAGTTGATCTTTTCGGATTTTCTATAACTTCCAAATATATTGTCTCTCTTTACCTACTATAGAGTCAATACAACCTATGAATTCCATGTTGACATATTACTATCCACTCATCATCCTGCTACTTACTCAGACATTTGGTCAAGGAAGGAATACTTTTCAATGAGTTTCGAGTGGTTAAACACATCACCATCTAATCATGCTCTTTAGACATTTTACTTGTGCAAAAGGAACTCAGGACCTCAACAAGATTCCTAAAGACCTCTTACTGAGCACCAAGTTGTCATGCTAGACATGACTCACCCAAATACAAGACTAACCTTTTCAAGTCCTAAGTGAAGCTTTCTTCATTTTACAATACTGAATCATCTATCAGCTGGATTTTTGGAATATCCTACCAAGCACTCAAATGAAGATTCACTCGACACTCGATCTGATGGAATCTCTCATCTCACCAAGCCCTAAGTAGCTTTATGTGATGCCTCGCATTGCCATGTCAAACATAAATAAGAGTTTTGGTAAGAAGCACAAACCACTTTAATATTGTGCAACAATATTTTGAAAGAATGATTAGCTTAGAGGATATGTTAGAACTGTAAATGTTTTAAAATTTCCATGGCTGCGTATACTAATTAGTTCCCAAAATTCCCATACCATCTGCTTTGCATATCATGTTTGGCCATGTTTTAGTTTGTTTTCATCATTTGGTCCCATAGAATTCACCTAGCCTTGAGCATTTGAATGTATAAACCATATCAGCGTAACATGATGTAGGGCTCACCGATCCATAAAGCATTTCATATTAACGTGTGTCTTTTGTAGTCTATCGGCAAGAGACTAGGATTGTCTTACCGATAAAGTTTCATTTGCTAATACACATTGGTTAGACATAATTCAGAGTCTCAACGAAAGAAAGATCCTATCGAAAAGACAGTATGCATCAAGATAAGTCATATCGAGCCTGTGTATGTCTTACCGATGAAGCACAAAAGTGAAATATCGGCAAGATAGGAGCAATCAGAGTAACATCTTGCAACGTTCATTTGGTCTTATCGATAAGGAAAGGTGGGTTCCATTAATGTCATTGGGGTGAGTTCAAGGAAGTCTTGCCGACTTACCATATCGCTATAACGGAGATACATTGGTAGGTGGACTTAGCGATATTCATGGTCTCGCCGATAATGAAATTCATCAGCCAGATTGAAGCCATTGAAGTGAAGTCTTGTAGCATTCATTTTCTCTTGCCGACAAAATAGAGGAGGATTTTTTCATTGTTATTGATATGAAGTCATGAAGTTTTGTTGATTCCCTATGTCACACTGACAGAGTTATATGTGATTCAGACTTGGTGATGCATGTGGAAGAAATAATCATTGGTGAGACTTGCTTCATTGAAGAGAGCTAAGAGAGTCATGATGAATGAAGTTCCATCAGTAGGAGAATTATTATGTCTCGACGATCAGAAGATAGACTGAAAGAAATCTCAGAAAAAACATGAAGTAATCTATGGAGCATTTTCCCAACTCACAAAGTCATAGCGATAGGCTTCATCAGTGAGAGTTATAGCGACATATTCAAGAATGAAGGAATAATTCTTGGGGAGACTCAAAATGTTGATCAGACTGCATGACTCCATAGCGATATGTGATATATTGACTGTCGGGAGGAATCAGAGTGTCGGTATGACTGCAAGACGTCTCAACAGGTTTTAGCGAATGTTGTTAAAAGCCCGAATGAAATGATTGTCGAGTTTTGAATACGAAAGGAAACGTCCTTTTGAATACTGATTTATAAATGTTCATTTCGATTGTGAAAAGGACAGGGATAGAGAGTAGAGAGGTAGTAAAAAAAAATGCAGTAGGATACAAAATGTCTTTGTCTAAGACTGATGCATGTTTGAAACAATGGAGATTTTAATTGAATTCATTTGATGTGGTGACATTTTCTAGTATCAATTGTTTGTTGTGTTAATTAGAAGTATTGTTGAAGTTATCTCCAAGGTTAATGTTTTCTAATTGTTTAAACTGATATATCAAGGATATTTTTCAATTTATTAGTGCACATTTGTTGTATCTGTATGATTGGATTAATTGGTTCTTTCAAGGAAAGATTAAGTCCTTTTAGTCAGTCATAGTAATTAGGAAATATCATTTGGATCATTAAGAAGAACTCAGTAGTCACATCCTTGCATGTTTATACCAGTTATAAACTTAAAATTGTATGCCAAACAATTTGAGTATCTCCCAAAAAAGAAGTTATTCATTTTAGATTTTCATTTGACTCCGTACACCCAATAAAGCACTAGTATCTATTATTTCATTGTTTAGTTTCATCCATTTTTTCATATGAACACATTAGATTTAGCCTTGATATTTCTTATACAAGTTATAAAACTCATTTATCCACTCCTATTTTCCAGTGTGGGTAACTTGCTTTAGGGAATGAACAAAGGTCAATTCTGCTTTATTCAAATAGGTATACCTGCCTAGGTCTAGCAGCACCTAAAGAGAAGAAGGTTTAAATCATTTGGCCTTGTCTATTACCCTGAAATGTTGTGAGAGCTTGGCAACCTCTTGTGGTTCAAACTTGTTTTTTTGAGAGCTAATAGGATACACTAGAAATTTGGGGCCAGTTTTAAATGACTATTGACCCATAAAAAACACAACTTAAGGAAAGGGTAACCAGGACAAAAAGCCATCGATAAATTAAGACATATCCACCAATAGGAGATTCGAATTTTTGTAGGAAAACCATTTATACCTTCTCAATGGATCTTCAAAATTTGGGAAATTTTGAAGTTACTAACACAAACCACAATGCAATTTCCATAATCTCGATAGAAAAATCTATACCAAGGTACCATTGAGGCATAGTATGGTGACCTATACCAAAACACACCAATCAAAAGTACACCTTGATCCACTATTCCCAAATATCAAGAGAAAAATCCACCTGGAGGAATAATATATAGACAACAAGGTCATGTAGGGATGAGTGACAACCCTGTTGAAAGTATGCCTTGATGTGTTGCTGTGGTTGTCATTGATGCAAAACTTGTTGCTTTGGGTTTGTCTGAAATGTTTGTGGTGTAGAGTTATCGTGCTATGTTGTGTTAAACAATTGGTATTAGAGCAAGGTTCCTCTTGAGTAATCTTAACCACTTCAAGTAGATTCGGTATGGTGCAAGACGCGCATTACAAAGTTCCTATCTTTCATGGTATAAATTTTTTGTACTAAGGGGAGAATGGAGTCACATTTGGAGACATTGCAGAATGGAATTTTGGAAATCATTTAGACCGGATATACAAATCCACAAGGTGGTGCTCAAAATGCAGATGAGATAAAGTTGAAGGAGGATAATGTAAAGGATAGAGCGATAATCCTCAGTTGTACAAGTGATTTAGTGTTTGGAAGAGTAAAAGGAATGAATAAAGAAAAACTTGTATGGGAAAAATCGTGTTTGGCATATGAAGGAGATCCAAAGACAAAGTAGGCTAGGCTGATGGATTTGAAGTAGAAGTATGAGTACCTGAGAATGTTGGAAGATGAAAGTGTTGACTACATTCATAGAGTGATTGATGTTGCTGATAGCATTAGAGTTGTCAGTGGACATTTGGAAGAATGTGATGTTATTCATAAGATATTTCTGACTTTGGCTAATTCCTACAAGCCATGAAGATGTGTTATACAAGAGAGAAATCATTTGAGTAAATATACTATCAAGATCATATTATTGGTACCTTAGTAGCCTATGAGGTTTTAGAAATGGAGGAAGAGAAGAGAGAAAAGATAGAACCAACATTTAATGTTTAAAGACTTGATGATCCAAAATGTAGTGGAGATCTAGATGAAGCTGAAGCAAATTTTGTAAGAAGATTATATCTTGGCACTAGAAAATAAAAAGTTAAGTTACCTTTGAAATGTGTTTCTTGTGGTAGAATTGGACATTATGCTTCTAATTGAACTTACAAAGAAAACTATAAGATACCATATGTTGATGAGAAGAAGAACAAGTTTAAGAGATAAAATTTTAATAGAAGAGAGAAGAAGGGCTTATGTTCTATTGGGAAGCATACATCAGAAGATGAAGTTGATGACAATTCGAATGAATAATCCATGTTTTTGGCAATTGAAGATAAGGAGAATGATTCAGAGAAACCGGAAGAAGAGAAATTCGTTTTAAGACTGTATTGCATGCTAAGATAGAATCAAGTACATGAATTATAGACTCTAGATGTTCAAATCATATGATTGGTGATAAAGATAGGTTTATTAATGTCAAGAAGTATGATGGAGGATCAATGAAGTTTGCTTGAGAAGATGGTGCAACTATTAAAGGTATTGGAAGCATTTCTATTGATGGTAAGCATAATATTGATGATGTTTATTATGTTGAAGTATTCAGACATAGTTTGTTAAGTGTCAGTCAAATGTGTAGAAAAGGATATGGAATTTTATTTAGTAGCACCAAATGTGTGAACAAAAAGGAGAAGAATGGTAAAAGAGTTGTAGAAGAAGTTAGAATAGGTGGAAGTGTATATTATATCAAGGATAAAGAGGAGAGTAAGTGTTTTCTAATGAAGAGTACAATGAATGTTGGTTATGGTACAAGAGAATGGCACATGTCAATTTTGATAGCATGATCAAGATTTCTAGATCTAAAGCAGTTAGAGATATACCTAGACTTGTGAAGCCTACTAATATTGTGTGCAAAGGATGTTAATTAGGAAAGAAAACAAAGAGAAAATTCAAGAATAAGGAATATTCTACTATGAAACCTTTGGAGTTGATTCATACAAACTTTTGTGGACCTATAACGACAAGAGTTTTAAGTGGAAAAATTTATTTCATGACTACTACATATCTTCTTAATAGGGCACAAATCAGAGTAACCATACCAAAACATCTTATGAGATATGGAATGGTAGACCTCCTACTATGAAGTATTTTAAGATCTTTGGAAACAAATGTTATATTAGAAGAGATGAAGACAATCTTGAGAAATTTTACTCTAGAGCAGATGAAGGAATCTTTCTAGGATATGCTACAAACAACAAGGCTTACCAGTTTCAACAAGAGGTTGAAAAAAATAGTAGAAAGTACAAATGTGAAGGTATGTGAAGAATGGAAGCAACTTGACCCTAATATTGAGACTGATATTGAGAGTGTTCTAGTTTTTCTAGAGAAGACAAGTGATTCAGAAGAAAATAAAGAGAAGGAAACAAATGATGAAGAAGAAGAAGAAGAGGAGAATTCAAAAAAAACAAATTGTTGTATGTGTTGGAACTATTAAATTTTTTGATAATTTCACATGTTTTCCATAACCCTAGGTTTCCATAGGAGTTCTCATCATAGGCACATGGGTTTGTTTTCATATCATTCTACTCACATTTTTTCCATATTTGTCTCATTGAATCCATCAGGTCTTGCATAATTCATATCATGGTCTGTATTGGCGTGACAATTTCTGGGTCTCCCCGATTCATTTTTTTGGAAAACGTCTATGTTGCCTATCGACAAGACATTTTTGATATCATGGCGATTGGATTTCATTTGCTAGCAGTTATCGGCATGACAGTTTCATTATTTCAGTGACAGGAGGGATTCATATCGGCATGAGTTAGAGGCTTCGATGAAGGTCATAGCGAAAAGGTTTATGTCTCACCGACCATATGCATGTGGAGGTTATCAATAAAACTAACAGCTATCGTTGTAATGTCTTGGCGAAGCCTTCTTGTCTTGCTGACTGAAAGTGGATGGGGACATATCGGTAAGAGTTAACAACATTCAGGGTTTGCTCTCAATGGCTACTTTAGGTCTCGCCGATAAAACATGAAGGGTCTCTATCGGTGAGAGGGTTGAATTCTCTTGGCGATCTAAGGAGATCTCGGGGTGACTTTCGGTAAAACAAAGTGTATTATAGGTATTGTCTCCCCGATGGTGATAAGTAACAGCGACACACAAGATGAATAAAGGGCTTTCGGTATGACTTAGTGGACTCTTTGGGACCTCTCCTCAATTTTGAATTATCTTGGCGAAGGAAAATGAGTGGGCTATGTTGGTAAGAAAGTTGAATTGTCTCAGCGACCCAAACATATCATGTGGGTTTTCGGTGAAACATAATGCGGTCTATGAAATGTCTCTCTGATATTGGAGGGGTCACGGTGAAAGAAAATAAGGAAAAGGAAAAACTGCTCGGTAAGAAATTCCTCATGTCTTAGCGAATGGAGAGCACTTAAAGAAATACATATCGATATAACATCTTGTAATCTGTGAGATGTCTCACCGACATCACAGAGTCAGAGCAAAACACAATGAGCGTGGGATGATAGCAATATTGTTGCCTTCGGCATACTCACAAGGATATTATAGTGAATGATTAACTAAGACTTGAGCACTTTGGCTGACATGTGAGTTCCTAAATTACTGTTGCAGGCCGACATGGATTTTCCTGATTATAATGGTTTTTCGATATGGATTTTGGCCAACATGGATTTCAAGATGTTGTAATTTCAAATGTTGTTGTATAAATATGCACTTCCAATTGTCAATGAAGATATCATATATCAAATTTTAGAGAGATACAGTAGGTAGAGATGGATACAGTAGAGTACATAATTCTCTTATCAGAGACTATGATGCATGTTTTCAAATGGCGATATCAATGAAAGTCAGTTAGTGTGGCAGGTTATTTTTGGTGTCAATTATTTGTTGAGTTTATTGAAAAGTATTGCTAAGCTGTCTCCATGATTGATTCTTTCTGGTTGTTTAAATTGATGTAACAAGTTTACTTTCAGTTTATTAGTGCACATTTGTTGTATCTGTGTGGTTAATTAACTGGTTCTCTCAAGAAGAGATTAAATCCTTTTGGTTGATCACAGTAATCAGGGAGATTCATTTGGATTATTAAAGTAGAGCTTAGTGGTCATAATCTTGCATGTTTATACAAGTTATAAATAGATCATATGCTGACAATTTGAGTTTCTGCCAGAATAAGTTGCCCACTTATGTTTCATTCGACTCCGCATACCCAATAAGGCACTGGTATCTGCACTTCATCATTTTGAATTCATTCAGTTTCTTTACATCTGTTAATTGAACATTTTAGGATTTAGATCAGAAGATTGCTTTTGCTATTGCTATCAAGTTTGGTTTCATTTGTTCACTTCCATTTGCCATTGTGGACAAATCATTGTGCAAGAAAGATAATCATAAAACAAGTCTGCTTCATTCAGAAAGGTACACCCACCTAGGTCTAGCAGCACCTGAAGCATAGAAGGTTGAAATATTTTGACCTTGTCTGTTACCCTAAAGTGTGTCAAGAGATTGGTAGCCTCTTAAGGAATTCTGCCTGCATTTTTGAGAGCTAACAGTATGTTCAAAAGCATCATTCAGAGAAGTAGATAATTGGAGATAAGACCAAAGTTGTTCAGACCAGAAGGAAGATTGCAGAAGCTTAAGATCAAGATAATTACTATTTTTTATCTATGATAGAGCCAAAGACTTATGAAGAGGCAAACAAAGATGAGAGTTAGGTCAAAGCAATGGAAGAAGAACTAAATCAAATTTAGGAGAACAAGACTTGGGATCTAGTACCCATATCAGTGGACAAGAATGTAATAGGAACTAAGTGGGTATTCAAGAAGAAGTTGAATGAGCAAGGATGGTATGTAAAGGATATTCTCAAGTGGAAGGTATAGACTTTGAAGAAACTTTAGCAAGAATGGAAGTTATTCATATGTTTCTTGCATTTTATGCTTACAAGAACTTTAAAGTTTATCCTGGATGGATGTCAAATCAACATTTTTGAATGATTATCTAAAAGAAGAAGTTTACATTGAGCAACTAGATGGATTCAAATTGATAGAAGATCTAGATATGGTATGTGTTGTAAATGTGAAGTTGATGGTATTTCAGTATGGTTGTCATTGATGCCAACGTATTGATTCTATGATTCAGTGATTGGTTTGTGCTCCATAATTCTGATATGTTGTAGCTGTAGTCATGAGGTTTTTGTATATTGTTGGAAGTTGCTTTGGGATGTCATGTTTATGATTTGGTCCTCCAGAAGTTTGTTTAGTGATGATGATGTTTGACAGGGTTTGCAGTGTTCCACATTTCTCCGTATTTCTAATTCTAATAATGAGATTTTGGATTTGTGCTATTAATGTCTTCAACTTTGATATTTTGATTTGGAACATGATGATGAGTTTTGGAGTCATCGTTCTTGATATGTTCATTTTGAGTTTGGTTGACCTTGAATGATTTTTCTTTTTCTCTAGCATTTGTGGTGTATGGTTAACATGTTGTTTTGATTGATGTTGTGCATTGTGGTGTGGTCCACTTCTCATTCCTTTCCAATGTGGGAATCTTTAGTGTAGACCTATTTCAAATTATGTTTTGGTGAATTTTTTTTGGCCGACTTGAAGAGATTCTTAATTCAAGAGATTAGTATAAATTGAGGATCATTATAATGAACATATGGAAGCAAGTGGATTGAAAAAGATCTATTTTCTACAAATGTGTGTGAGGTTATGAACAACTGCCATTGAGTAATGATATTGTGTGTTGTTGTTGTTTGGTACTAGAGGAAGTGAGCCAAATATTTCCTCCAACATTCAAAATTGTGGCAGTTGTACTTCAGCAGTGGATTCTTTCTTTTTCTTTCTTCTTCTTTCAAGTAGTGAGCCCTTCTTTTTCCAGCAGTTGTAGCTTGGTAGTGAGCCCATGGTGCAGGAGCACCCAGGTTTAGTAGGTTCAAAATTATCATTTTGATTTTTTTTTTTTATGTTATTCTGGGTAATAATGTCATTTAGAACCATGTTATGTGTGTTGGAGTGTCAAGTTGCACAAGTTGTCAATTTTGCTAGATGTTGTCAAAATTGCAAAACATGGAATGTGAAGAGTCATAAGTTGTAAACGAGGGAAGTTGGATAGTTGTAACTAAAAAATAAATTGAGAACCATTGGTACATGTTTAAATAATCCTTTGAGGGTTGAAAAAAAGCATAGAGAGAGAGAGAGGTGGTGGTTATTGGAAATCTTAAGGTTGGAGTAATAAAAATATCTTTGTTTTCTACAAAACTGAATATTTCCTTATTGGTTCTTTGCATTGTAATTGTTTTTGAGAATTGATATTGATCTATAAATTATTGGGGATGAAATACCATCAAATAAAATTTCTTTTCCTTTTTTTTTTCACTCAATTTCATTGAGTTTTGAGGAAGTTATGAATGTTTTAGTGGTTGTTATTTCCAAATTTTTCCTGTAACAGTCCTGTTGCAGCGTATTGTATGTCATTCTATGGACCTGTATTGGTTTGAAACCACTTGGAGATGAAGGAGGAGTGAATCTAGTTTCCAAAACATTTTTTTTCACTTCATTTCATTGAGTAGATCAAAAGTTATTGGATTTTCTTGACAAATAGGTCTGAAATCCTAGTTAGGGTAATAGTGAGCAAATAAACCAATTTTTGAAGACTTTCATACAAAATGGCCACCCCTAATTTTGAGGTATGTTGTATAAATCCCAAATGGGTTTCTGAAACCATGTTTACATTCTTGATATCATGTTTGCACTAAAAAACATGGCAAAAAAACCCAATTTGTTGCTATCATGCTTTAGGCTCAAGAAATAGGACAATCAAATTTTGAAGCCCTCTGTAACAAAAGAATGATACATAAGTTTTGGATATGTTAAAAAAATACAAAATGGGTACTCAAAACATCTTTTGGATTGTGGTTTTGAGTTGTTTCCTTCAATTTATGCTAGGAAAAGTCTATTTATTGTCCTAATTAGGTCTAGTGCAAAATGAGACAGTCAATTTTAGAGATTTGCGTTACAAAAAGAACCAACTTGAAAGTTTGGTATGTTTTCAAATGAAAAAAAGGTATCTTAAATGGTTATCATATTCTTGGTTTGAGACCTAGTTTGGAAATTATGCTAGAAAAATCCTATTTGTTATCTTACAAGGTCTAATTTCAAATTGTGAAGAAAATCACTCTATTTGAGGTGTTAAGATTTTGGAAAAGTGTTGTTTGAGTTAGTTTGAAGACAACCACCCTAATCTACATCAAATTTTTATTAGAGCTTAGGTTTTTTCTGAGGAAAGAAAATTTGAGTTGAAAAAAAGGACAAGATGCCTCTTAAAGGAATTGCTAGAGAAGTGAGTGAATTAAAAGAAAACCATGCAAGCGTGTTAAGGCAGGTAAAGGAGTGTCATGAAGATTTTCTATCCAAAATTTCAACACTTGAATCAAATCAAAGGAGAGGTGTGGTCACCGAAGATCAGAGTGACTAAGAGGAAGGGGGTGAGAATGAAAACTCTCAAAGAGAAGTCCAAGATGATGAAGAAGTGGACCCTGATGAATTGAGAATGATTAAGATGTTGAAGGTTGTAAAAGGAGGCACTCCTAAGGTGAAGATTGAACTACCCATATATGGTGGGAAGTTGGATAGTGAAAAAGTGCTAGGTTGGATTTATGCACTTGATAACTATTTGATTTTGAGGAGGTAGTAGATGAACAAATGGTGAAATTTTCTAAAAAAAAGTTGAAAGGCCATACCTTAACTTGGTGGAATTATGTACAAGAAGAGAGAGTGAAGAAGGGAAAGTCAAAAATAAATTCATGGGACATAATGGTGGCTAAAATTAAGAGCCAATTTCTACCCAGTGATTATGCAATTTAGGCATTTAGAAAGCTTCAAAACCTCAAACAAAAGGAGATGGATGTCATGTATTGTACTGAGTAGTTTTATAAATTAACCATTAGGGAAGGTCATGTTGAGGATGAGGTGGAGAACTAGCAAGGTAAATAAATGGGTCAAGATTCAATATACAAGATGGGTTAAGTATGACTCTTCTAAGAATGGTTGAAGAATGCTTGCAATTGAGAGTTAGGGAAAAAAATAAGTTGAAGAGAAGGAAGGAAAAACAAAGTAGAGGTAGAGGAAGGAATTCCAGAGGAAGAGGAGCATTTTCTTAGACAAGGAATTCATATGAGAGTCAAGAGGATACAAGCAAATTCCAAGACCAAATTGTAGATTCAGGAGGAGGTAGATCAAGTTTTAGAGGCAAATTTGGAGGTCAAGGAAGAGGTTCTAATGCATTCATAGGAAGGTGCTATCAATGCAACAAGTTTGGACATAAAACATGGAAATGTAATGAAGTACAAACTTATACTTCACATGGAGGAGAAAGAAGAAATCAATTGGTGCAAGAAAAGGACAATGAGAGTGTAAACTCTCCATCACAACATATTGCTCTAGAAGTTGGTGAATCACTCATGGTAAGGAGAACTCTCATCAAAGAATTGATAGAGAAGGACCATCACAAAGGAATACTCCCTTCAAAACAACTTTTAAGTTCTTGAGTAAGGTTCACAAAGTTGAAATTGATTCTGGAAGTACAAATAATATGGATTCAATTGAGATGGTTGATAAACTCGAGTTGCCTAGAATACCACATGCTACTCCTTATAAAGTCTCTTGGTTGAATAAGGGTCAATATATTTTGGTAAATGAAAAAAATTGGGTGGAATTTAAGATAAGAGGGTATAAGGACATAATTTTATGTGATGTATTACCCATGGATGTATGCCATTTTCTGCTAGGGAGGCCTTGGCAATTTTATAGGCATGTTATATATGATGGAAGGAGAAATACTTATGAGATAGACAAAGATGGAGTTTCCTACAATTTGAAACCATTGAAGGAGGATGATAAAGGAAAAACTATCATAAATGTGATGATGATAGGTAGGAAGGAGTTCATAAAGGTAGAAGAAGATAAGCACATAAATCTTGCAGCCACTCCTAAACTTGGGGATACTATGACAACAAAGATGAAGAATGATTTGATTGTGGAGATCCAAGATTGGCTTAAGAAGTATATTTCTATGAGGATAGGAGTAGTGTTAAATTAATTTCTTTTAAAAGGGGATGTTGGTCATTTTGTTTCTTTCAATTTAGAGGTTAGTATGCATGATCAAGCATTAGTCATAGGGGCAGAATATCAGATGGAAGAGGTGGGAAGAAAAGGTGAAGAGGTCAAAGATAAGTCGAAAGGGAAAGTGAGAAAGTCCAAGCATACAATTAAATTAAAGGATAAGGAAGTTCATTACAAGGATGGAGGAGGTATAGTAGTAGGTAAATATGTAGATTCAACAACATTCTTAGGTGAAAAACATATCAAAGATCATCCATCAAGTGAAGAACAACATTGTCAAGTGAAGAACAAGTCAAAGAAAAGGGATAATTCCTATTTCTAGTATTTGGTTCATTGAAAGGGGTTTCTAACTAATGATGTCACTTGGAGGTCAGAGAATGACAAGATAAAACATAAATCTACTGTCACAACACTATCCTCAAGGGGACTTGAGTTCATTTTTCCCAGGGAGTATGGTGTAGGAGCACCCTAGGAAGGTTCAAAATTAACATTTTGGTTTTGTTTTATGTTCTTCCAGGTAATAAGGTCATTTAATACCATTTTATGTGTTGGATTCCATATTAGGTTACTAGGTGTGTTGGAGTGTCAAGTTGCACAAGTTGTCAATTTTGCTAAATGTTGTTAAAATTGCAAAACATGGACTATGAAGTCATAAGTTGTAAATGAGGGAAGTTGGATAGTTGTAACTAAAAAGAAGTTGAGAACCATTGGTACATGTTTAAATAAGCCTTAGATGGTTGAATCCAAGGAGAGAGAGAGAGGTGGTGGTTATTGAAAATCTTGAGGTAGGAGTAATAAAAATATCTCTATTTTCTACAAAACAAAATATTTCCTTATTGTTTCTTTGCATTGTACATGTTTATATGAATTGATATTGATATAGAAATGATTGGGCATGAAATATCATCAAATCTAATTTCTTATTGTTTTTGTTTCTCTCAATTTCATTAAGTTTCGAGTAAGTTATGAACGTTTTAGTGGCTGCTATTTCTATATTTTTCCTATAGTAGTCATGTTGCATTGTATTGTTCATTCTTATACAGACTTGTATTGGTTTGAGACTAATTGGAGATGAAGGAGGATTGAATCTAGTTTCCAAAACATTTGGTTTCACTTCATTTCATTTGTTAGATCAAAAGTTATTGCATTTTCTTGATAAACAGATCTAAAATCCTAGTTAGGGTATTAATGAGCAAACAAACCAATTGTTGAAGAGTTCTACACAAAGTGACCACCCATATTTTTAGGTATGTATTATAAACAATAAATGGGTGTTTTAAACCATGTTTACATTCTTGATATCATTCCTGCATTGAAAATTATGACCAAAAAACCCAATTTGTTGCTATCATGCTTTATGCTCAAGAAATAAGATAGTTATATTTTGAAGCCCTTTGTAACAAAACAATCATACCTAAGTTTTTGATATGTTAAATAAATCCAAAAAGGATACTCAAAAAAAAAATTGGATTATGGGTTTGAGTTGTTTCCTTCAAGTTATGCTAGAAAAGGCCTATTTGTTGTCCTAATTAGGTCTAGTGCAAAATGAGACAGTCAATTTTAAAGCTTTGTGTTACAAAACACACCCACCTCCAAGCTTGGTATGTTCTCAAATACAAAAAAGGGTATCCTAAATGGTGATCAAATTCTTGGTTTGAGACCTAGTTTGAAAATTATTCTAGAAAAAACATGTTTGTTGTCCTACGAGGCCTAGTGTCAAATTGTGAAGAAAATCACTCTATTTGAGGTGTTAAGGTTTTGGAAAAGTGTTTTTTGAGTTATTTTGAAGACAACCACCCTACTCTACATCAGCCCACCTACTGTGAGAATTCTGGCAATGATCCACCCTTTGTAAAAATTATCTTAACGGTGTCACCCTAACAAGTGTTTCATAATTGAGAATTAGCATTCTCTGTGGTTTTTCCCTCCTTAGGTTTTCTACGTATATCTGGTGTTTAGTGTATGTTTTATGTGTATGATCTTTGAATGATTATATCTATTTATGGTTAAGTTATCAGAATTTTATTTACTAGATTTGTTTTTGTGGATTAAGTAAAATATTTTAATTCGTACAATTGATTCACCACCCCCCTCTTAGTTGTCTGGGATATTCAATAGTATGCAAACTGAAGAATGAATTGTATGGACTCAAATAGGCACTGAGAGCCTAGTATGCAAGATTGGATACACATTTTATTCAATAGAATTTCAAGAAAGGTACAACAAACAATAATATTTATTTTAAGATTGATAGAGATAAGTTGTTAATTGTTATAGTTTATGTTGATGACATTATTTTTGGAGATGATAGTTTATGTAAAGAATTTTCTAAGGAGATGCAAAATGAATTTGAAATTTCAATGATTGGTGAGTTGTATTTATTTCTTGGGTTGCAAGTTGTTCATTCAGAATATGAATTTTTTTATTTCTTAGAGAAAGTATGTGAAGGCAATCTTGAAGAAGTTTGGTTTTGATGATTGCAAACCAGTTGCAACTCCTTTAACTATTGGATGCAAATTGAGTAAATATGATAAGTCTCTAAAAGTTGAACAAAAGTACATATCAATGATTAGTGGAATTTTGTATTTGATTGTGTCTAGACCAAATATCATGCAAGTTGTTTGTCTGGTAGCTAGATTTTGGGAAAATCTAAAGGTGACACATGAGCATGTTGTAAAGAGAATTTTTAGATACTTCAAAGGTACTGTGGATTATGGAATTTTGTATAAAAAGGGTGGATATTTTATGTTGAAAGCCTATACTAATGCAAATTGGGTTGGAAGTGTTGATGACTGAAAGAGTACTAGTGGTGGTGCATTCTTTTTAGGGGATAGATTGGTCTCTTGGTTCAGTAAGAAACAAGATTCAATTTCCCTATCTACTGCTAAAGTAGAGTATATTGCAGTGACATCTTGTTGTACTCAGGTAATGTGGATGAGACAAATTCTTAAGGATATCAAGGTAATATATGATGAACCAATTCCTATTATGTGTGATAATACTATTGCAATAAACATTTCAAAGAATCTAGTTATGTATTTGAGAAAAAAGCGTATTTCAATCAAATATCATTATTTAAGGGAGAAAGTTACTAAGAAGGAAGTTCGATTAGAATGCACTACTACAAAAGAGCAGGTTGTAGATATTTTCACTAAGACATTAGCGAAGGATACATTTGAGTTTCTTTGGGAGAAGCTTCGGGTCATTTCCCTCCTTCCAATGACAAGTTAACCTCATGTGAAGTGGGGTTTACTCCTGATGATGAAAAGACACATGAGGAGAACCTTAAAGAGACTAATTCCAATGAGTGGGAATGAGATTCCTATTCTTCCAACTTGTATGCCTTAAACAATATTTTCATTGACTCAGATGACCTACCCATTGAAGAAAAACATGTCAATACTCCTCTTCTAGAACAACCCTATCACAAAGCCTAAATTTTAGACTTTTGGGATCCTATCTCCTCTTCTGAAGAAGACCATACTAAAAACAATGTTGATGTTGATGCTACCAATGTCCATATCATGACTTTCACCCTTGCCACACAAGACCTATACAATGTATATGATAGCATGTCCTTAGTCCATCCTGGACTTATTGATTGGGACCAACAAGGACCACTAATTTTAGAACATTTTAAAAGTGATCAAACCATAACAATATTCCTTGAATCGCATGAAGATATATTAGCACAATTTGGGGAATCAACTCCTTCTAGTCAAAAAAATGAAAATAATGAAAATAATAAGTGTCTTGGTGAAAACCATAAGGCACCTCTAGACATTAAAAAGTTAAAAATATATAATGTATCTAAGGGTGAAAACCTTTCTAAGGTACTTGAGGATGGAAGAATGGACAAACCCCTCACGGAAAATGTGAAATCTCCTCTCTTGGTGGAGATGATAGATGAAATCAACTTAGGAATGCCAGATAATCCAAAGGTCATTCACTTTGTAGCCTCCTTGTCAGAGCAAGAAAATACAAACTTCATAGCATTATTTCTGCAAAAATAAATTAATTCTGCATGGTCCTATGCAGATATGCTAGGACTAGATCCAAAATTAGTACTTCATCATTTTCCATTACAGCCAAATGCAAAACTAGTCAAGTGGAAATTGAGAAAAATGAATCCACATATTGCAATACTTGTAAAAGATGAGTCAAAGAAGTTACTAGATGTTGGTTTCATCAGGCCTATTGATTATGCAGAAAGGATATCTAACCTAGTTCTAGTAAGTAAACCTATAGGGGGCTTCAGGATTTGCACTAAATTTTGAAATTTTAACAAAACACATTTCCAAAAGATTACTTCTCTTTCCCAAAAAATGATATAATTATGGACCTAACTGTTGGCTATGAAATGATGTTACTAGTGGATGGATTTTCTAGATACAATTAGATTAGGATAGCTCCCAAAGATTAGCCTAAGAAAAATTTCACATGTGCTTGGGGAACTTATTGTTGGAATGCAATGCCCTTCAGTTTCAAAAATGTTGGAGCAACTTATCAGAGAGATATAAAAACTATCTTTCATGATTTCATGCATACACAAATGGAAGACTATGTAGATGACTTACTTTTTATATCACTGACCAGAGATAGCCATCTAGGTATCCTAACTTTGATCTTTAATAGGATGGAACAGTATAATCTTAGGCTCAACCTGAAGAAATGTGTTTTCGGGGTTACATTGGGAAAACTCCTAGGATATATTATCTCTCATCATGGTATTGAAGCAGATATGAAAAAATTGAAAGCTATCGTGGATATTCCCCCTCCATCAAATATGAAATAGTTGATAAGTCTACAAGGAAAAGTACAGTATATCAAAAGTTTCATAGCTCAATTAGCCAATAAATGTCATCCTTTCCAACATTTTCTTCATAAGGGAGTAACATTCAAGTTGATCAAACAATGTCAACAAGATTTTTAGCAGTTGAAAGATTATTTTCTATCTCCACCAATTTTTATGCCTCCAATTGAAAATAAACCTTTCATATTATACATATCAAAAACTACAATTGCATTAGGAGCTCTCCTAGCATAAAATAATGAACAAGGGAAAGAGCGAGCTATATATTATATCAGTTGAACTTTGGTCAGCTATGAATAAAACTATACAAGGGATGAATAGCCATTCCTAGTAGTTGTCTTTGCTACCCAGAAGTTAAGACAATACATGTTGAGTCATAAGACTTTTCTCATTGCAAAGATAGATCTATTGAAGTATCTACTCAATAGGGAAACACTCACAGGCTGCCTTGCTAAGTGGTTTATGATAAGAGAATTTGATATCCAATATGTAGACCACAAGGCTATAAAAGGACAAGCAATAGCAGATTATCTTACAGAAGCTCCCATATAAGATGATCACCCACTATTATTTGATTTCCCAGATGAGTCCTTATTCAATGTCACCTTTTCTCGAGAATGACAACTCTATTTTGATGGCTCGCATACATAGCATGGCTCAAGGGTAGGTACATTATTCCTAACCCCACAAAATGATGCAATTCATAAATCATACAGAATCACTTTTCAGTGTACAAACAATATTGCAGAGTATGAAGCCTCAGTCATAGGATTAAGGATTGTAGTACAGTGGGACATTAAACATCTAGAAGTATATGGTGATTCTCAATTAGTCATCTAGAAAGAAAATGATGAATATGAGACAAAGGATGAGAAGCTCATTCATTATAAAAAGTTGGTTGATTTCTATAAAACACTTGAGGTTTGTTACAATTACCTTCATTCAAGTACCATGACTAAAAAAAACATGCAAATGTCATGGCTACTATTGCCTCCATGCTAGACATCCCTTAGAATGATGCTAAATGTGAGTTATTGGTCAAAAAAAATTTGATCTCAACTTTTGATATTCCATAGTTTGAACTCATGTGTGAAATTGTTGGTCCTAAATCCCCTTGGTACCAATACATATACCACTATTTGAAAACCCAAACTATACCTCCTAACCTGTCAAAAAACTAGCATCACTCCTTCATCCATCAAACCACTAGATATATTATCATTGGTGACACCCTATACCATCCCTATTTTGAAAAAACCCTCCTCAAGTGTCTTGATTCCAACGAACCACAAACTACCTTACAAGAGGTCCACAATGGTATTTGTGGGGGGAACTTCAATGGTTTTTAAGTCTTTCCAAGAAGCTAACAAGAGCAGGATACTATTGGCCTACCATGGAATAGGAAGCTCACACTTTTGCAAAGTATTGGAAATGTCAAATTCATGGAGAATTGTTTCATGCATCAACACAAGAAACTCAACCTATCATATCTCCTTGGACCTTTTCTTAGTGGGGAATTGACCTCATAGGAAAGATTCACCCTACTTCTGCCAATGGAAATAAGTTTGTTATCACTTCTACCAAGTACTTCACCAAATAGATTTAATACATACTTATGACCTATGTTATCGACATCTAAATTTCCAAGTTTATCCTCAATTATAACATATTCCAATATGGAATTCCTTTATCTATTGTTATAGATAATGGTTTCCCTTTCAAAAACCACAATGTTAAGGAACTATGTGAGAATTTCCATATCCAACTCACTACTTTTCCTCTCCTTATTATCTGTAGAGTAATGGTCAAGCTGAGGCCTCTAACAAAACCATCATAAAAATTCTGAAGAAGACTGTCAATAATGTTGTCTGTGATTGGCATGTGCAGCTTAACCTCATCTTATGGGCCTACTGAAATAGTGTCTACACACCTACAGGCACTACACCTTATGCTTGTTGGCAAAATGGTGTCTCAACCTTTTATTTACATGAGGTTATTATTTATAGTAAGTTTTCATATAAGAACTAAATGGTGTGAGGTTTTCCCCAAAGCTTCAGATTAGCTAGATAAGCATGTCGATAAATTTTGGTCATAAAATCATAACTAGTTTTGAAGATATTAAAGTTTTCATTTTTAAAGGATGTGATGAAATGTTTAAATCTAATTTTAAGGACTTTAGAGGCTCCAAAATTACCTACGCTAGTTACAAGATGATGGATCACTTCACAATATTTCTGGCACTTCAAACGATTTGTCAATTAAACACCCGGTTCACAAGTTATGGCCTTCGAAAGTTTGGACTCCTAAAATAGGAAATATAAAATGCATCGGGCACATAAATGATCTGTAAAAAGGAGGGACATGTGTTGATGTGTGTTTTGACACATCATAGGGTATCTAGATTTGAGATAAGGTTAGCTCTACTTTATTGGGTGTTTTTTTCCCATAGTTTTGTAATACCATTTGACGATTTCTTGTATTGTATCTCCTATATATGATTTACATGAGATAGAGGTTATGTAAGAGTCTTATGGCTATTGGGTTACCTTTGAATCTCTTGTTGATGGTACTCCTGTGAAGAGCTTTCTCTATATGTATATTGTAATTTGTTATTGATTGTTGAATAATATATTGAGCTACTTATCGAGTGTGGGGTTTTTTCTCCCAAAAGGGTTTTCCCCATGTAAATCACTGTGTTATGGTATGAATGCTATTTTTGTTAAGTTTATGTAGCTATTGTAATGATCTATAATTTTTTTTGCAGTATCTTCCTCTCAAGGTTAGTGTAGGAAGTTGTTTTGTTACTTAACTTCCTTACAAGTGGTATTAGAGCCTGATCACCTTTGGTTTTAGTTGTGGGTTGTTGGGTTTTTTGAACTAATCTATATTTGAGTGGGAGCTTGTGCAGAAGATAATTTTTGATCTTGTTGTAGGAATTTTCAGATGGAAATTTTGTTAGGGAGAATAGAGGTGGAGAAATTTTCTAGAAGCAATTTTGAGATGTGGAAACTGAAGATGGAAGATTTGCTAATAGATTAAGATCTGTGGGACGTTGTTGAAACAAATGTATCAAGACCTGCAAATCCTACTGCGGCTACTCAGTATGATGTTATTGACCAAAAATCCAAGGGTCTAATTAGATTGTGCTTGGTAGATTCTGTTATGATCAATTTCCATGAAGAGAACTCTGCACAAAAGCTATGGACTAAGCTTGGTGAAATGTATCAAGCAAAATCTTTATTGAATAAGATTTTCTTGAGCAAGAAATAAATATTCCTTGAGAATGGAAGAGGGTGGATGAATTACAGACAACCTAGAAGCATTTAATATATTGGTGGCTCAATTGGCATCTATTGGTGTTAAAATGGATGAAGAGGAGAAATTTCAGATCTTTGTTCTTTGCCTGATTTGTGGGATTCTCTTGTTATGGCTATTGGTAGTACTTCTATTGTTTTGAAGTTTGAAGATGTGGTGGGTGCCCTACTTGGTGAAGAGATACAAAAGAAGGT
Source organism: Sequoia sempervirens (assembly GCA_007258455.2). Classification (NCBI taxonomy): domain Eukaryota; kingdom Viridiplantae; phylum Streptophyta; class Pinopsida; order Cupressales; family Cupressaceae; genus Sequoia; species Sequoia sempervirens. The sequence continues at coordinate 136,771,818 of VDFB02256132.1, read as the reverse complement.
ATCCATTAGTTTTAAGGAAGCCCTAACTGTTCATGGAAGACCTAAGGAAAAAGGGAAGAAGAATGAGAAGTGTAATAAGTCCAAATCTAGAGGGAGATCAAAATATTTTGGAAAGTCCAAAGTCATTTTTTGGAATTATGGTAAATAAAGTCACATTTGAAAGGATTTCAAAGAAGAAAAGAAGAAGAAAAAGAATAAGTTTGATTCTTATTCTGAGTCTGAGAAGGAAGATGGTGATGCATTCATTGCAGCTTTGGCTACTCATGTAGGTAATGATGCATGGTTAATTGACTCAAGTGCATCTTTTCATATGACTTCCAATAGAGATTGGTTTTCTGAATATGAAGAATTTAATGGAGGTAAGGTGTACTTGGGTGATGATTTGTAATTCCCACCAAAATACCCTAGAGAAAATAACTAAACTAACTAACAAATAGAGATCATTTTTTTAAAACATCTACTAATGCAACATAATAACTATCATTACTCAAGAGCATAAATTAACATCTACATGAATGCTTAAGACATCATGAACATATCCATAACCATAACAACATATAACACAAGTGGAAATAACATCATAACAATCACCATCTCAATGTATACATATATTTAATCATTCATTCAATCATTCCCTAGGGTACTTCAACATCGCTACTTAACAACTCTAACACATAAACACATATCCATCTAAAATATCATATCAACTTAATTCAATAATTTCCTAGTCAATTACTTTCTTATTAACCATGAGAACCACTAACAACATAGGCATATCCTAACATATCCCATTAACTCTTAAGTTCATTTTAAAGCACCAATTAAATGTTCCCCATTCCCTTTTTGTAAACTATCTATCATGAGAATATCATATTTCCACATGAAATACCATATAATGAAAATATAATACATTCCTTCAAGAATATCCATGTATCCTACAAGCTACTCATTCATACTCTAAAGATAATCAATGTGAAGGTATGTATCTTTCATTTTAGTACTCTTTCTCACAAACATACATGAATTAGTTTTCACTTCCACTACTATCCATAAAACACATGAGATAATGCAACCACATTACTTAATCATTAAATTTCATTCCAATCTAAAGTTACATAACAAATATCCAATTACAACAATCATAATCAATAACAACTCATCATGAACTCATTCTACTACTAGTCCTATTACATTGGTTCACAAGGTACAAACTACATATTCCTTCTTTACAATTACATCTATCTCAAGTTACAAATACATGATTCAAATCTCAATTACATAGTTTATGCTCCAAAGATATCCATCCACATTAAGAGAAGATATAAATCCACATCCATACATGCTAGCAACAATCGAAGAACATCCCAATGGAAGAAGGCATCAAACCGCCTGACCATGTGGAACCAAATAGGAATTACCCCCGTGCTAGGATATGACATGGGGTTCCAATTCACACTCGAGACCTAGGCTGACACCTAACAACCAAGGGACTCAACATGACATCCACAAAGATAATGATCATAGTCAATGAATCAAATCACATGGCTAATCATAAATCAATAAAATCCCATAGGTGTAACAACAACCAAAGCATAAGGATCATGGAAACATGTAGGGAAAGAGTATCATTACATGCTATCCTCACAAAGAAGGGGCCAAGCCACACCTTGATAGACATGTGGAGTTGTCTCAACCTATGAGAAATTGAGGGATTTTGGCTTACCATCGCAATGGTCTTCCAAATCTCATCCCAAGTCTCTCCTCCATGGTTATGAGTGGGGCACAAAAACTATTCATTATCTTGATTATGAAAATCCTAATTGCCCATTCCCACTAATCAAATTATTATGGTTATCACTTGTAATTATATATAAACTCTTCATGTGGTTCCATGACAGGTCTAGACCCTAACCATCCTCTCTAGGAACCTCTTAGAGCCTATTGCTCACAACCTTGGTCCGACACATGCAAGAGCCCATTGTCCCTATCCATGGACCAAGACCTTAGGGTAAAGCATAGCATACTCACATCAAAATAACATCACGAAGGCTCAACATGAAATGATTCTATCAACACAACATCACTGATACAACTGAAGCACATATGAACCATAAATCCAACACATAAAGCAAGATCCTTCACCAATCAAAGCATAAAAAATAATAATGAGTAAGGAATGCATTCCTCTTGCTCAAAAATATCCAAATACATCCTCAAAATTGAGGCACAATCCTCTCACTAGAGCTCTCAAAATATATCCCTCAACAAGGGCATTCTCCCTCTTGTTGGAGCTATGCAACACATATGTGCAATCCTCAATGGTAAGGAACAAAACATCCTACCGAGGCTCAAAAAAACATGAAATGGTCAAGATAACATCAAAAGACATCTTTGAGAACATAAAATCAATCACCAAAAGCCTCTGGTACTTGACCCAATCCAGAAAAGTGATCTCACTGGACCAAATTGAGAAAACTAAAAAAACCAAGCAATTTAGCACATCCAAAACCCAGATTAGCACATATGAGGACCAAATTAGTGCATATGAGGTCTAGAATAGTTCATATGACCCATCTTTTAGTGCATATGACTTGTCTTTTAGCACACATGAGGCAGAGAGCTAAAATGCAAGAAAACAAAAGTTTTAGGACACAACAATGTCCAGTTTTGCACATGGGCTCACAAAATGGATAAATGAAGCTCTCAAAAGGTGTAGGAGGAAAAATTAAAGCCTTGAAAACATAAATTTGTATTCAAAAAGTCACACAAATGAATTTCAACATCAAATCCTTGCACCTCCTTCACACAGGCTTACACAAAACTTTCCCAGATTGCAAAGGACTTCACCCAAGGATACAATGGGGTAAAGGGAATAATATTACATCATAATGAAAGGAAAAAAGACTCTATAAGACCATCAATAAGAAAGGACAACAAGAAAATCAATCACAACAAGACAATCACTTGCAATCACAACATACATAGTCACATTCCTCCATCCCATAGGAACATGTGTATAAATAGAACCATAAAATTTCTTCCCTAATCAATATATAATATCTTAATATCAAATAAAATTCCCATTCACCCCGAAGACAATATTTGAGAAGACACAGGGAAGAAAAATTCTTTTATGAAAATTAAAATACAAGAAGTTAAGATCCTCCAACCTAGATCCAAATGTGATGGTAATGCCAATCAAAGAAGAGTAATCAATCCAATCCAACACTAGTAATCCAATTCCAAGCTCAAACAATCCAAAATCCAAAATCTTCAAGCAACATTCACAAAGATGCCAACCCTGGCAATGCACAACCAAAACCAATAAATACTATAGAAATGCACCGACCAATCAAAATATTTTATTAAACTATATAATATGCCTACCATACATAATATCGAGGCAAGTAATATTTAATAATATTATTTACTTACCTCCCCATGTAACTCAACCAATAGGGTAAAAGGGTAGGTAGGTTAAATAATATTTCCATAAACCATATAATAACAAAGGTTAATATATTTAATAATAATAATAATAATAATAATAATAATAATATAAACATTAGCAAATAAATAATAATCAAACCCCCAATAAATAAATTAAATAGATAAAATCCAAATATAAATAAAATCAAACCAACATAAGAAAACATTATTAAACAATAAATAATTAATAAATAACCAATAAAACAATAAATCAAATAAATCAAGCCAATATAAATAAATAATAAATAATCATCCAAAGAATAAGTAAATAATCAAACTATAATATCAATACTATAATATTAATACCTTATTAAGTTGACATCAATTAAATAATAATCACATACTCACATCACCTCAAACAACCCAACATAGGGTTGAACATCAACACAAAACTCTAACCACTGACTTGCACCATGGCACAAACTGACAAGGTAGACAACTTAAGCCCAGAGTATGAAGGGAAAACACATGCCATCTCTGACAACTTGCCAGTGGGATAAGACATGCTCAGACCTGTGAAACCAGCTAGAGTCAATGTATGGTACCTGTAATCCTGCATCCACCACTAAACACAATACAACATATATACAACATGTTATACATCATAAATGATCAGGCATGTGATAGAGAATCACAACATCATTTCATGCTCACAATGAGTGGTATGCCATTGTATCTATTCACGAATACAATAGAATTCAACCACAATCATCATTGCATCAATTCAACCAATAGGATCATGAACTAGGATTAGCATAACTGAGATATCATCAAAATCCCATAAGTAATATGATCCATCATGAATAATGAGCACATATAAACCATCAAATGTAGGTTCATCATCAACATAGTCTAAGGTGTATCAATCATACACATAAGTCATCAAATAGCATATTTCCATATAAATTATCTAGCATCATCAAAGATAGAAATAGAGTCATAAACATGAATCAAAGCATAACATAAAAGTCTATATATGTCTATCAATGCATAAATGAAAATGTGAGTCTAGGAGGGACACTACATGATTTACATTTATATATTGTTGGTCATGGTAAAGTTAGAATCAGGTTTCCTAATGGTGGAATAAAATGGATTAGTGGTGTGTTGCATATCCCTAGATTAAAATAAAATTTATTATCTATGAGCAAATTGATAGATGTGGGTGTGTAGGTAGTCTTTTTTGATGCAGGATGTAAGATGATTAGGGTTCTATAGTGATTGTTATAGGTGTTAGGTTTGACACTTTGTATAAGTTAGAGGCATACACTATTGAGTGTAATAGCACTTATGTAAAAAGTAAATCTATGGATACTTTGTCAGAAGATTTGAGGGTTTCACCTTCAGTGGATGGACATTGCTTCTGGGTACCTAAGGGTGGTCTTTCTTTTGAAGCAACGTTACTTGCAGATAAGACTATGTTATGGCACCATAGACTTGGCCACATTGGAGAAAAGGGTCTAAGGACCTTGAAAAATAAAAACCTTGTTGAAGTTTTAAATGATTGTAATCTTGAATTTGATTTTTGTGAGCATTGCATTTATGGAAAACAAAATTGCATTTAGTTTTACTCGATTTCTCATAAATATTGTGGTGTTTTTGATCTTATTCATTATGATGTGTTTGGTCTTATATATATTCCCTCTGTTGGAAATCCACATATTATGTTTCATTTATTGATGATTTTAGTAGGACATGGGTATATTTTTTAAAGAGTAAATACAAAGTTTTTAGTCAATTTAAAGAATTTAAAGAAATGGTTGAGTTGCAGACTGGAAAGAAAATTAAATTTTTGAGGACTAATAATGGTGGTGAATTTTTCTTTAATGATTTTGATAGATTCTGTAAAGTCCGTGGCATTAATAGAAAAAAGATAACTTTGTATTCTCCACAGCAGAATGGAGTTATAGAAAGAATGAATAGGACACTGATGGAGAAGGCTAGGAGTATGCTAAGTGGTGCTGGTCTAGAAAAAAAAATTTGGGCTGAAGTTGTTGCCACTACTTGCTACCTAATTAACAGGTCTCCTACATCATCTCTTGTTTATAAAATGCCTTTTGAAGCATGGTCAGGTCACAAGCCTTCATTGAGACATCTTAGAGTTTTTGGTTGTGAGGCATATGCATGCACATGTGAAAAAGGAGAAGTGAACAAAGTTGGAGAAAAAGGTTGTGAAATGTATCTTCATCAGTTACACTTATGGTGTGAAAGAATATAAGCTTTGGGAACCTATTGCACAAAAGTTAATTCATAGAAGAAGTGTTATTTTTAGAGAAATTAAGTCTCCTTCTGTTACATTGTAGCCAAAATAGAATAAATAGGAAGATGTGATTCAATTCCCTTCTATGCTTGAAAGAGTTGAATCTAGACCCCTAGATAGAAAAGAAGTTGAGGAGAGCTAATCTAGCTCCAAATCTTTAAAGAGGAGAAAGAACCTCCAACTTAGCTGGTTCAACGGTCTACAAGACAAAGACAACCATCAAAAAGGTATTCACCTGATGATTGGATATGTATTTTTTCTTTGAATACTAATGTGGAACCTAGATCTGTAGAAGAGGCATTAGGTATGAATGATGCAAAATCCTAAAAGATTGCTATGGAAGAAGAAATGGAAGCTTTGAAAAGAATGACACATGGGATCTTGTATCATTGCTTGAAGGACAAAAACCTATTGGTTGTAAATGGGTGTTCAAGAAAAATATTGGTTCAGATGGAGGCATTGAGAAGTATAAATCAAGGTTTGTTGCAAAAGGCTACTCTTAGGTTGAGGGTGTTGATTATGGTGAGATATTTTCTCTTGTTGCAAAAATGGCATCCATTATATTTTTGCTTTCTATTGCTATTGCTTATGATTTAGAGGTTGAGAAAATGGATGTGAAAATTGCTTTCCTTCATTGTGATTTGGAGGAAGATATTTATATGACACATCCGAAGCAGTATGTGGTGAAAGGTAAAAGTAATTTGGTTTGTAAATTAAAGAAATATTTGTATGGCCTCAAACAAAGTCCTAGGATGTGGTACCAAAAATTTGATACATATGTGTTGAGTTTGGGATTCAAATGTTCTAAATTTGATCAAAGTGTTTATTATAAATCTAATGGTGGTAATTTTCTATACATTGCATTATATGTTGATGATATGTTATTCATTGGTAAAGGGAAAGGTATGATTTTAGAACTAAAGTCTCAACATGTTGCTAAATTTGAAATGAAAGATCTTGGTGCAATGAAACACATTATTGGGATGGAAATTAGAAGAGATAGAGTGAATAGAAAGCTATGGCTAGGCTAGAGTAAGCATGTGAATTCAATTTTATGGAAGTTCAACATGCAAGATTGTAGACTATTGTGTGTTCCTTTTATAGTTGGAACAAAATTATCTATTTCAAATTGTCCTACATCTCCATTAGAGATGGAAGACATGAATAAAGTGCCTTACTAGAGTGCAGTTGGAAGTTTAAGGTATGCTATAGTCTATACTAGACCCAACATTTCCCAAGCAATGGGAATTCTTTCTAGATATATGTCTAATCCTAGTAGAGTTCATTGAAATGTAATCAAAAGAGTCTTTATATATTTGAAGGGTACCTTAGAGTATTTTTTGTGTTATCATGGTAATTTGGTTCTAGAGGTGATTTCCATTGATATTCATGGTTATGTGGATTCAGGATGGGTAGTTGATATTGATAGTAGAAGATCAAGCAGTGCTTATGTGTTTACTTTATTTGGTGGTGCAATTAGTTGGATGAGTAAGCGACAGGTTGTGGTTGCTTTGTCCACTACAAAAGTAGAGTATATGGCAGCTACTCATGCTTTTAAAGAAGCCATTTGGATTAAGAGAATGTGTTTAGATATTGGAATAAAACAAGGTGTAGTTATAGTTTATTGTGATAGCCAAAGTGTGATATGCCTAGCTAAGAACCCAAAATTTCATGCCTATACCAAGCACATTGATGTTTAGTATCATTTTGTTAGAGATATGGTCAAAGATGGTAGGGTGAAGCTAGTTAAGGTAGAGACTTTGATGAATGTTATAGATTCTCTAACTAAGGCTATGAGCACAGAGAACTTTAGATGGTGTTCAAAGTCTATGGGCCTCATGGCCCCTAGCAATTAATTTATTGTATTGATACTCCCTTTGCTCTTGCAAAGTGTTCGACAATTGGGAGAATGTTCATAAAATGGTGTCTCAACCTTGTATTTACATGAGGTTACTATTTATAGTAAGTTTTCATATAAGCACTAAATGGTGTAAAATTTCCCCCAAAGCTTTAGATTGGCTAGATAAGCATCTCGGTAAAGTTTGGTTGCAAAATCATAACTAGTTTTGAAGATATTAAAGTTTTCATTTTTGAAGGGTGCGATGAAATATTTAAATCTGATTTTAAGGACTTTAGAGGCTCCAAGATTCCATGAAAAGTGGGCATAACTTGCATGACCAATTACAAGGTGATAGAGAACTTTGTAAACTTTCTGGCACTTCAAATGGTTCGTAAATCGGACACCCAGTTCACAAGTTATGGCCTTCAAAAGTTTGGACTCCTAAAATAGGAATATAAAATGCATTAGACACATAAATGAGTTGTAAAAGGGAGGGACATGTGTTGTGTGTTTTGACACATCATAGGGAATCTAGATTGGAGATAAGGTCGACTCTACTTTATTGGGTGGTTTTAGCCCATGGTTTTGTAATACCATTTGACAGTTTCTTGTATTGTATCTCCTATATATGAGGTCCATGAGATAGAGGTTGTGTGTAAGAGTCTTATGGATATTGAGTTACCTCTAAATCTTTGGTTGATGGTAATATTTTGAAGAGCTTTCCCTACAAGTATATTGTAATCCATTATTGATTGTTGAATAATATATTGAGCTACTTTTGAAGTGTGGGGTATTTTCTCCCGAAATGGTTTTCCCCACATAAATCACTGTGTTATGGTATGACTGTTATTTTTGTTAAGTTTCTGTAACTATTGTAACAATCTGTAAAAAAATAGTATTACCATCCTCCCAAGGTTAGTGTAGGAAGTTGTTCTGCTACTTAACTTCCTTACTATGCCTAGTTTATGATATTGAAGCTATCCTTCCTATTGAGGTAGATATCCCTTCCTTGAGAGCCTCCCTACATAATATCATTGATGATGGAGAATTATAGAGTGTCTAGATTGCATGGCCTAGAAAAATTAGATGTGTGATGCCAGAATGCTCTAGTTCAACTACAAGCATACCAAAAGATTCATCTTTGCATGAGCTATAACAAGAAAGTCAAAGGTGGGCACTTTGAAGTTAGAGACTTGGTCCCCAAGATGAATCCTAAAAATTAGAAAGAATGGGAAAAGCCAAGCAAATTTGACCCTAATTGGCTAGGTCCCTATGTAGTCACTATGGGCTGTGGATCTAGGGCCTATCAACTAGTAACATCAGAGGGAGAACCACTACTAGAACCTATAAGTAACATGTACCTCCACAAGTATTATACTTGAGGATATATGATCTTGTTAAAAGTACAAAAAAATTGATATATGATCTTGAAAAAAAGTATAAAAAATTTGATATATGATCCTAAAAAAGTACAAAAAAACAAAAAAATTGAATATGATCCTAAAAAGAATGAAAATAGTAAAGAAAAATCATTCACCCACTAGTGAAAACCTGGAAAACAGGTGCTCTAGGTAAGTATCATGGTGAAAACCTAGTAAACAAGCACCATACGAAGCATGTCATTACTCCATCATCAATCGTCACTCTTTCTAAATCCTATTCATATCCACGAAAGATATTTCCATCCAAATTTTCATAAACCCCTTTTATCCTATTGTCATGGCTTGGAACTGGTTGATATTCATTGTCTTAACTTTGCATAAACCAATTCTATATATACAATCTCTTTCACCACCATATATAGTTTCATATAGATTGGCGGCAGTTCCTTTATCATGATCAATAGATGGAGTACTTATCGCTATGTGAATGGAGAACGACATATGTACATAACCTAAATGTCTTGAAAACATCCTAAAAAATGTAAAATGTCTCAAAAAAATCCTAAAAATTGCAAATGCCTTGAAAAAATATCAAAAACATACAATTAATGTCCTAAAAAAAATTCAATTCAAAAACATTTGAAAAAGTCACAAGAAATCTCCAAAAACATCAAATAACTGGTACAAAACACTAAAAAATCCAAAAACAATCATCATTTTCAGTTTCATTTTCATCAATGAACTTGTCCTTTTGCAATGGAAAAATCTTTGAGCAGACACAGATAAAAACTCATAACACTATGCTTATTAAATCATGTATCAACAAACAAACTATCAATCAAATCAACATGTTAGACAAATGAACTTGTTGCATCAATCAACCTATCAACTTATCCTTTGTCCAACTATCATTTATCTTATACAAAGTGTTGTATACTCGAAACCAAACTATATATGTCTATCTTATATGATGTATTTCATTCATGAAACTAGACATTATGATCATCCTATCAAACACAAACACAAACTATCAACTTTGAGAACAAGATCAAAATGGCTATTAGCTCATTTGGTCCAATGAGTCTTATCTTTTATTGATTTATCTCTAGTCATGTTCCTATTTACCCAAAGATATCATTGAGTGATGAGAGTGGCTAGGATGGTTCATGACCTTTCTTGTTATTGTCTTCTATTTTGTGGGATGTTGTTCATGATGTTTTGAAACATGTATCTCATGGGTGTCTGTGCTGGTTCAGTCACTTTGTGACTATTGTACATACCTTGACCCTTGACATACAAACCAATTTTTTAGAAAATATTATGGATGCATTCCTTGTCTATAATATATCTATCTCTTTTTCAAAATGATTGCATTGTCACTCTGACCATATATATGTCATGACGTGATGTATCCATTTTTCCATATTAAATAAAGTTCTCTATTGCTCAAAGTGCATGAATGAAGGCAATGTATCATTCATTTACTAACATTTATTCAATCTAATTTCCTTTTTCACTAACCTTTTCCTTTGTTGGTCTAGTCAATCTCTAAATCTCGTACACTGGTACCCAAAAATATAGATATACATATGAATCTTGCATTCATAACATATTAGCACATATGCATCTCATAAATAATTCACTCATCATTTCACTTTGCATACATATATTAATTATTTTTCCGTAATAAATAGCATGCATACAACATCATATAAAAATATCATAGTATAAACATCATTGAAAAAATGAAATCATGACATCGCACATAACACAACACATAAAATAGTCACATATAGGCATATCATATATATATCCTTCAATGTATCAGAGTACATAATCACAGTGTCTATCCCAAAATGTAGCTCACAAGCTCAATATAACATCAAAAAGTGTCTACAACAAAAGAATGAAGTATATATAACTAGATGTATCACAGGGTGCTCCCTCAGTCCTCCTAGTCCCATCCCTGTCTTGAGGATGAAGCTCCTCCTATTCCCTATCATGTCTATCTAGCTAGACCTATCACCCCCATTCTACTTTGTGTCCTTTGAGAATGTGTCCTACTCCATGATCTGCCCTGACTCCTAACTACTACAAATGATTGTGCTCTCTAATCTAGTGGTACCATCCCATCATATAGGAACCTCCAATAGTGAATCTCCTTGCACTGATCCCTCATCCGATCAAAGGCCTCATGCATAGTCAAATCCTGAACCACCTCAAGGAACTTTTAGATTCACTCATCTAATATTTGAGCCCTAGATATCATTGCATCTCGAGAAGCTATCAATGAAGCTCTCTGCTACCCACTAGCCTCACACTGCTAACCACTAATCCCTCTTTACCCTATGCACATCTCGCTCAGGAAATAGTGTAGCTCTCTTTGTGCTCAATTAATCCCGCTCTATTGTCAATCTCTCCATATCCATCATTATAGATACCCTCTCGGCATCCCAAGTTTCCCTATCCTACTATAAAGATGTTATCTATGTCTCTAATCCTATGATGTGCTCACTCTAATACCACACCTATCCTCTTGCAACCCACCATCTAGGATATGCTTGACATCATCACCCACTAGTACATCCTACATAGGATCGTCTTGTAATTCCTACATGTCATCCTCTTGATCATCTAGATCCTCACCATCATTGTCATCCTCACCATTGTTGTCATCCTCACCATCGTTATCATCCTCACCATTGTTGTTATCCTCATCATCATTTTCATCCTCATCATCATCGTTATCATCATCTCCTGGCTCATCTCCCCCTCCACATTGTTTGTACAAAATTGTCTCCTCCTTTGAGCTACTCAGTATGGAACCCTTAGAATCAAAATCTCTAATTTGTCAAAGGAATAGGTCTATGCTCTACAAACCATCTATCACATGCCTTTGTAGTACCTGCATCTATCATATCCAAACCTACACCCCACTACCTAGGATGTAACTACTTGAACTATGAGAAAGCTACATGTGGTGTGATAACTGGCCCCCAATCTCCTACCTCTCTCATAGATTGTGCATAGTAGGCCATACCTTTCGGGACATCCTGTCTCTCCCCAAATTGTATTTGTACCCTCTCTGGTAGCTGCACCTCAAATACCCCATGTCTCATTATCATTCACCCTATGAAATACCTCTCATGTTTGCAATAAGAAAGAAGCTCATCATCATCTAACTAACCCTCACAATCCTTGTATAGTCTTCAAGTAAAATATCTCAAATAGTCTAACTGATGTCTCCAGAATAAAGTATATCCCATCGGGCCCAACGCTAAAGCCCCATCATAGAATATACATATGGTAACCTTGGATGTACTTGTCTCAGTGGTATAGGCCAACGCATCGCAATATGCTCGAATGCCCACACCTATAGTAGTGTCAATCCTCGGTTGAGTGTCAAAGCCTCTCTGTATACTATCTAATGCAGATGGAATTACAACATACCTAAAATGCATGGTCCCCAAGAAAATATTGTCCCCTCTGACACCTTGCACTCTAGTGCTCATCCCCATCCAATAGGAAATCCATGACCTCTCTTTCCTAGTGCTACCAAACCTATTACTACCACCCTAATCATATTCACCAACCTAAGATGCTAAGATGTCATAGTTTCCCATCAAATTTTATAGTCTACAATGCATAATTCATCCTTGTCAACCTCGAATACCCAACTCAGAGCCTCTCTACTTGTATCTGACTCATACATTGCCAACTCTTCATAAATAGGAATCCTCAAGTTTTGCCACACATCCTTTAATGTAACTATAGCTCCCCCCGGTAGATGAAATGAGTTCATCTTCAAGTGCCACCACTCTACTAATGTAGTGATCAATCCCCTATTTTCCCTTATCTTAGGCATGTATGTGATATGATGTAACCTTAGACATAATAGACAATCTCTCTCCTAACCCCTCAACTAATAACATAATGCCAAACATGAAGGATGACTCTCACGAGTCTATAACGGTGGTAGCTCAACCTACAACATAATAGGGGAAAAATTGAATGAACCATACTTTGTCCAAACCAAACCCTAATTAATTATCCTATATTGGGTAACTCACTTGAGGCTTTGATTATTTTGTTCCAAACACTAATTCACCTAGGTCAAACCCCTAACCAAACCCTAATTATCCCTTGAATCATTTTTTCCTCATCCCCTAAGCAATTTCCCTAACCAACTATGTAGTTAGTATCACCAAATACCTAGTAAGTTTGACCACCTGCATAAGAAATTTGACCACCTATGTAGTTTACCTAACCAACTGTGTAGATGGTGCAACCACCTGTGCAACATCTTATCCTACCCCTCCTACATGCATAAAAATTTGAGAAAATTAACCTAGAAAAGTGAGCATAAATCCCAAATTGACAAGTGGGAATTCAAGTACATACTTATGGTCATGTGCCCTTCGGTCATCTATAGGTTTGCACACACTCACTATGATGATTCTCCATCAAAATCTGCACCATCCTTTCTATGTCCTTCTAGCTTTAGAGATCCAAATCTTCCAAACGAGAGAGTGAAAATGAGCTCTTTTTCCCCTCCCCCCCTTTTTATACCTCTCTCACCTACCTAAATGGACGTGCATGGACCCCCATTTGTACTAGTCATGATCCTTTTCACATTCTCAGGCTTGTATATTTTGCATCCTAACTCCAATTTCACTTTCATTTGATTCTTTGGAATCATAGCATCATTGTTGACAAATTAACCTTTTTCTAGATTTTTTAGGTCAATTTCTTAAGGGGGCACCCTTATATCCTATCATTCTTGGGGCATGTTTAATGTGATTTTTCATTCTTATCTTTTTTGAAATAATGTTCTAAATCACATTATCTCAAAGAGGGGAAAAATGTAGACACTAAATATCCATACCACTTGCATTCTTCATTTTTAACCTAACAGCATGTATAATCTTCATTATTCGTGTAGTCTTGCCCTATTTCCCCTTTTCCATTTTTTGTCGAGATCATTCCATTTTCTTCCCATTTCAGGTTTGGGGTTTTATTTTACCCTTAACTTCATCCCCTTGTGTCAGAACTTTTCCTTGTCGCTTTTGCAAGGTCATTTTGCCTAATTTTGTCCTAATTAGGGTTTTTTGCTCCTAATCGAGTCCTCCCATTTCACCTCTTCCATTTTCTATCTATATCATTCTATTTTATTCCCATTTTAGGGTTGAGGTTTCATTTTGATCTCTTCTTCATCCATTTTGTGTCAATTCATTGCCCTCTTATTTCGGTGATGTTAGTTTTTGACCAGAACACTTGTCTCAATTTTACGATTTTTTGCCTTATTTTTGGTCCCGTTTGCTTCATTTTTTCCCTATTCATATTTTTAGGTTCCATTTTGACCTCTCCTTCAGCCCCATGGCATTGCATTCATCCCCTTTATGTTGGTTGACCTGCTTTGACCTGGTTTACTCGTTGTTGCTTAGTTTTACCCGGTTTGACCTAATTTTCCCATTTTTGTTCAAATCTTTCCATTTTATGTTTGAACCTTCCCAATTCTTTCCAATTTCATTTTTTTTGACCAAAATTGACTTAATTTGACTTAATTAAGGTCTTTAGGTATCAGTTTGATGAACTTGCCCTTTTCGATTTAATTAATTCTTTAATTAATTAAACCTCATCTTACTAATTATTCTACTTTTAATCTGTCATCATTTTAATCTTGAAACTCCCCTTTTTGATATTAATTAAATAATATTAAATTATTTAATTAAAGGTTCATTTTCAATAACCTATGATTGAATAATTTATTTAATATTCAATTAGCTAATTATGTCATCAAAATTAAATAAATTTCTTTATTTTTTAATTTTTTAATTATCTTCTCATATGTGGATAATATTTGCTTTTTTAATTTTTAATTTTCCTTATATCCTCCTAATTTTTGAAAATTGCAATATTATCTTGGATATTTGTGAGATTTATCTTTGATTTTCGAAAATCCCAAATTTTGAAAATATCTCATTATATCTTGATTTTAAATTAAAAAAATGAGGCATGCATTCTCATAAAATATGGTTTTTTCTTTTTTCTCTAGTTTTTCCTCATCTCCTTCATCTTTCCTCGAATGGAAGCTATATCGTGCATTTAATTTGGTTCATCCACCCGATTGAAAAAATCTTTTTGATCTTGTTCGTTCGTCGAGTCTCTTGTCTTTTATAAATTGAGACCTCTCATTTAATCTAATCATCTAATTTTCAAGTAGTTTCATTATGTCAATTTATTTAGCAATCATCTAGCTTAATCACTATTGTTTTATTGAAATAATCTTTCATTTTTAACAATTAAATTTTCATAATCACACATTCCTAGTAAATCTCAAACAATAATCCTTGCTTTCGTCTATTTCATGCATCTGGAAAACAAGAGAGCAACATAACATCATTAGAGATGAAAGGAAGAGTAATGAGGCTTCATTGAAGATTCAAGGTTTTGCATTCCTGTTTTCATTTTGTTTTTGTTTCAATGGTCTTGTTGGTTAGATTAGGAAGGCTTTGCATGTGATTCTAGTTTGTGGTTAGGTTAGATAAGTTGCATGTTTTGGTTGGTTTTGGTTTTCAAACTAATTAACCTCCCAATTTTCCTCATCTACAACATCAATATTATTCCACTACTATGGAAAACATATTACTATTCCTTGAACAGGGTCAACATCATAACATAATCATCATCATAGTAATCAGGTGGATCTAGCATATATCTCTAAATAGATTGATTAAAATTTAATACCTAATATACTTCATTGCATCTAAGCAAAGGTTTAGTAGCATAATACCTCCTTATTCATAATAGGGTTAGACAAGTGTTACAAAAAGTCATAACCTTGTCTCATTTGATATCAAGTTTTCACAATCAAAGTTATGGTATTCCATACTACCGTCATTCTTTACTAGTACTAAAATTTTATAACCAAACATGTAGTTCCCATATAAAATTCATAACTTAAGAAGTAACATTTTCAATAATTATGTTATCAATAATTCAACGGAATGAAGTTTATCTATATCTAACAAGATGACCACATTTATAAAAACTCAAATATACCTTTTCTTGAGTTTAAGTGAATTAAATTGTGAGATTAACATAATAATCCTTATTAATTAGACAAATGATTTCCCCAATCATCTGTAATGTAACTTAACCATAGGGTTCTTATTTTTTTTTGGTTTTCTTCAAAATGTTCAATTAATTAAATATTTACATAACCCATTTATAAAGGTCAACTTTTAACCATTGTATATGTTATGACCTTATTTAGGTTGGATAATTAGAGTTAGATTCCCTATTTTCAATGCAAGGTAATTTCACAAATTAGTTCACAAAATAATTTATTTTTCACAATCTATTATAATTAGCACAAAGTGGATGCATCTTCCTCTCACACATATAGAAATAAACAAACAAATGAATAAATTTAGGCCCAACTAATTCCTAGATATTCCTAGAGTTGCAACCTATGACTTTGATACTGATGCCATGCTCTATTTTTACACCCTTGGAAAAATGTAATTTTAGAAAGAAAAAAACCTATTATAAAATTTGTAATGAAAATCAGTAAGCTTGAATGTGAGATGTTTTACATGCTCTAGTTGATGATGCTTCCAATATTAAAACATAAAGGAGTCAAACAATAAACTATTGCTAGTGGTATTAAAGTCATTTCTAATGAGATTAATCAATGGTTAGTAGATACAAGATAAGCTTAGCTAGATAAAGATTGGGCTCCACTAAGAGTAAGATGAAAATATAATAACATCAATCCTATTGTCATGTGTAATTTTTTTCACATTGGATAAAAAATCAATTAACAAATTTTGTTGTATAAATACTATACATCAAATCAAAAGATACATTATACTTGATAACCTTGACTGTTCTAGTTTCACAAGTTGAAATAAATTTTATATTATTTAACAATCTTGACCTTTAAATAAAATAAGGCGACCATTTAATCTTATGTTTCTCTTTTGTAAGAATTTAAATGGATAAGTTTAACAAATCTAACAAATAAAATAGCATTAATATTCAAAATAGAAGACACATCATAACATGAGAATGATTTTTTTTATTATTATTATTTCTTAATCATTTTAAGAGATAAAATAAAATTAACCTTCATTTTATTTCTTATTTTTGGAGGAAATCACATTATAATACTAAAATGAATCTAAATTGTTATTTCCTATCTCATAAAATAAAATATTTAATATAATTTCATTCTTCTTTTATGAAACAAAATGTAAACTTAATTATGACAATGATTCTATTTTCATTTACTATCTAGCATATATATATATTTAATAATATATATAAAATACGCTGAGAGATATCCTTCTCGAGGGGCCTATTTTAAATATATATTCAAATTGAATAGGCGCAATGCAACATGTAATATCTTAAAAAAATATTATATCATGAATATTTATAATATTATAATAAAAAATATATTATTTCATGAATTTTTAGTTAGGATTAGGGTTAGGGTTAAAGTTAAGAGATTTACTTAGATTTAGGGTTAGATCTAGAGATTTAGTTAAGGTTAGGGTTAGAGTTCAATGAGTGTTCATTTTATGTTAGGGTTTAATAAGTTTAACTATATCTCTAGCCCTAACAATAAGCTTAACTATATCTCTAACCCTAATTCCAACCTAAACCCTAGACCTAACTATATCTCTTAACCCCAACCTAGCCATAATCCTAACCCTAAACTTGATTGAGAACATAACTATAACCCTAATCCTGATATCCTTAACCCCAATTATTAACCCAACCCTAACTATATCTATTAACCCTAAACTTGACCCTGATCCTCATGCTAACTTGAACCCTAACCCTAAGCCTAAGCATCATTGAACCTTAATTGAACCCTAATTCAAATCGTAATTGAATTACAAACTTAACCCTAAATGAACACTATCCATAATTAGACTCCAACCATAAAAAGAATTAAAATCTAACCCTAATTTAATCCAAACCTTAATTGAACTCTAACCCTAGCAATAACCTTACACTAATTGAACCCTAACTATAATTTGAACTTAAATTTAATTCTAATTGAGTCCTAACCCTAATACAATCTTACACCTAACCTTGATCATAACCCTATTTGAAACCCAATTGTAATCCTAACCCCAAGCTTTATAATAGAATCTTACCCCTAATTGAATCCTAGTCCTAACCCTTACCCTAACTCTAAGCCTAGTTGAACCCTAATGCTAACACTAATTCTAACCCTATTTGAACCCTAACCTTAAGTGAACCCTAACCTTCATTAAATTGTAACTATAATTGAAGCCTAACCCTAATCCTACTCCAAAATCTTATCCTAATTAAACCCCAAGTGTAATTAAACTAGGTATCCAAAACCCTAATTTAACCCATGTATTCAAATCTTGTGAGGTTTATTTATTTAGTATTTCTTATTGATTTATATTTTAAATATTTGTTTTATTTATCTATGTGATTAAATCTCTGATTTATCCTAAATATTTTCTTTATTTATTTGATCAATTAATTTTTTTAATTTTTTATTTAATTATTTGATTTTTTTAATTTATTCAAATTTTTGTGGTCATTTTTTATTTATCTTTAATTGTACCCTAACACTAACACTAACAATAACTGTTACCCTAAATGAACACTATCCATAATTAGACTCTAACCATAAAAAGAATTAAAATCTAACCCTAATTTATTCCAAACCTTTATTGAAATCTAACCCTAACACTAACCTTACACTAATTGAACCTAACTATAATGCGAACTTAAATTTAATTCTAATTGAATCCTAACCCTAATAGAATCTTACACCTAACCTTGATCATAACCCTATTTGAAACCTAACTAATTAAATCCTTGTCCTAATCCTTAGCCTAACTCTAAGCTTAGTTGAACCCTAATGCAAACACAAATTCTAACCCTATTTGAATCCTAGTCCTGACCAAGCCTACTTGAACCCTAATACTAACACTAATCCTAACCCTATTTGAACCCTAACCTTCATTGAATTGTAACTACAATTGAAGCCTAACCCTAAATCCTACTCCAAACTCTTATCCTAATTGAAACCCAAGTGTATTTAATCTTTATCGAAAACCCTAATTTAACCCATGTATTGAAATCTTTGTGAGGTTTATTTATTTAGTATTTCTTACTGATTTATATTTTAAATGTTTGTTTTATTTATCTTTGTAATTAAATCCCTGATTTATCTTAAATATTTTCTTTATTTATTTCTCTTTGATTTATCTCTTTCATCTTTTAATTAATTTTCCTTTTTGATTGATTTATTTTTTTGATCTATTTCTCTTTGTTTCAAATATTTTTATTTATTTATTTAATTCATCTTTTAGTTTATTCAAATGTTTGAATTAACTATTAATTTATCTATGATAAGGATTTTTATTTCATCTTTTTCATTTATCTTTAAATTTTTATTTATTTACTTATGATAGTTTAGTTTATCTATGGTAAATATATATTCAAATCTTTGTGATTTATGTTTGATTTTTCTTTTGATCAAATATTTTTGATTTATTTTTTAAGTTATTTATAATAAATATTTTCAATTTTTTGTGATTTATCTTTGATTTCTTTTTTGATCAAATCTCTTTGATTTTTTTATTTTATTTCAACAAATCTCTTTGATTTTATTTTTTTTGTTTCATCAAATCTATATTTTTTTATTGTTTTTTCATTGATTTTGATTTTTTTTGTTTCATCAAATCTCTTAATCTCTTTGATTTTGATTTTTGAAAATATTTTAATATATAGTTTCAATTATATTTCATTGTCTTAAATTGAAGAAAACTAAATGATTTTTCCAATATAAATTATCAAAAAATTATCCAAAAAATGTATGCTTGTTGAGGGTGTATATTTCAAATTATTGGTCTTCTAAATTTAAAAACATATTTTAAAAATAATAATTGAACTACAAACATTATTTTATCAATATATAGAATCATAATAGATACAAATAAAAGAATAGTATTTGTGTTAGTTGCAACAAAATAGTGGTGAGACACTTCAACACATTAAAATGGTTTTTTAACCTAGCCCACAATGCATTACAATTGGTCCAAACCCACAACAACAAATACTTTCTACATTTTTTCATACATTTTTCATCATTATAATTTTTTAAATTATAAATTTTCCACAATTTATAATTCAATACACACATTAAATTTTAAACATAGTACAATAAGAAGAACTAATCAATAAAGAACATTTTTTTAATTTGACTCTTAAATTTTCTCAACACCAATTTAAAAATGACTCTAACTTCATTTATTAAACCATAAAAATTACTCAAACCTCCTCCATATAACCATAAATGCTATGGAAATAAGATGTCAATATCATCATTCCAAATAACTCAGATTACCCAACTTATTCTTATTCTTACGACCAAAACCATTCTTCGAATGCAAGAGAAAATGACCTTTTCTTTTGGGATTATTGAGTGCATTAAATCACCACTCGAAGGAAGGTAAAATACTTTTTTATTATTATGGGCAGAATATATCTATTTAATTATTGAGTTATAATAATAGTTAATATAATTTACTCGACTAAGTAATTAAATAATTAATAATATATTTATATTTAATTATTTCCCTTTTTCTTATTCTCTCTAAGATATAGATATATATATATATATATATATATATAAATTATAAAGATTTAAAAAGTAACATGTAGAATAAATATACATTACTCCTTTTATATACCTGTTATGATTTAAAAAATAAAAATAAATAGGAAATATTTTCTTCTCTTTCAGAATCACCAGTAATACTATACTTCAATCCAAATAAAACAAAAACACTTATTTAATTTATTACATACTCTTCTTTAAAATATGGGAATATATTCCCCCTTCCCCTTTTGCTGTATATAAACTAATTTAAATCTCCACTCACTTTAAAAGCTCACTAATTTTGGAACAGGTGAACTTAACATCGATTTTGAAAGGCCAACAAATTCATGCAAGATAATGGAATTATGGAAGGTAACCTTAAGTATATATAATGAGGTGAACAATGAAGATAAATTTTAGAAGAAATTCATGCCGCTCCAAGGAATTTTTTTTAAAGCGTGCAATCCATTCTTATTTTAGAACGAAATCAACAGAACATGCCGCCTTTTTCTGAGTTTTGGTGAATCAATTACCAGTCAATAAGTAAATTTTCGTATAATTCACATTATTGAATAAGTTAAAGGGAGGTTTATATGTTCTAATTTATTTTACTTGGCATCCATTTAAAAGTGAAATTAGGTGCTGGGAGGAAAGAAAACGTTGAGGGGAAAATGAAATAAAAAGAAAAAAATATATCTTGTGCTGTCAGATAGAGACAAGATGACGATTAAATCTGATATTTATATCACCAAACTTTAACAATGGAAAAAATTAAAAATATATTACAAAAATATCACGAACCCTAAGTAAAAGAAAACACAAATAAGGGGCACCATAGTCCAAGATATAAACGTAGCAATATAATACAAAGACATGCAAAAAACTGAAGTGAGAAATATTCAATTAAATCTGCAGCAATACACAAATCTTTCTAAAAAAGTCAAAATCTAAAATTCAAAAACTTTCAAACATACAGATAAATAGAAAGACCAAAATAAAGCCTATGCCCCCAATAAATCCGGAGTACTACATATTGGTAAAATCCACATTCCAAACGTTGGACAGAGAAATTTGCGTAGTTTGAACAAAAAATTTCAATAATCTGCAGCCAAAATATATGTTCAATTATCTAAAGCATAAATTAATAAATATTTTCACAAAATCTCTTTCTAAGCTTATAATAAACACTACTCTCTAAATATTTATGGAATTTCTTGAAAGCTGAATATCATCCACAAAATCGGACATTCTCTACTTTCGTAGGTCGTGAGGTCGCTTGAAGTCCTCCCCGGCGGTCGATGCACCCCATTTTCTACTTTCTGTGAAAATTCTATTGCAGTTACTGATTATTAATCTCCTATCTAATACATAGATTATTTGACTCTGGAAAATTAATTCTCAGCAAATATCGAAAAATAACACAACTGCAACTTCACCAATAAAAACTCACAAGAATAGAGAAGAAAATATTCACAATAATGAACACAATATTTTTGGACAAATTGTCCGTGGAAAAACCCCGAAGGGAAAACCACTACTGCAGATGAGGAATTATATTAAACTTCAAATTAAGGAAACATAAAATACTTGCCTCTTACTGGCAGAGCTCCGGCAATATTCTTCTCCGGAAATTCTTCCCTCAATTTCTCCTGCTGAAATTCCACAGCTGCTATCCCCAACGCTATCACTGCGCCCTTGCTAACACTGCAAGACTATTTGCTCTCACTGCAATTCTACTTGCTATCACTGCAAGTCTACTTGTTGTTATGTTCCAATTGCCCATTGATCCCCTTTTATACTTTTCTCATTGGAAAACCAATGGCCATGATTTAATCTCAATCAATGGCTAAGATTAAATAGACTCTAAAAACCCTAACTAATCGGATTCTAGAAGTCTCTAGGAGAATCAATTTATTTAATTACATAATTATCTAGACAACTCAGCCCTTTTAGGTTTCAGAAAATAATTAAATAATTAAATGACACTTCTAGACAATGGAGACACCTGTCCAAGCTACATAAATTAACACTCCCTCTTAGCGAGGAAGGTGTTCTGCATGACACCCAACTTATCTCTGAAGAAGATGAATTTCGCCTTCCCCAATGCCTTAGTCAAAATATCTGCTACCTGCTGATCTGTAGGTATATACTGTAGCTGAACAATCCCGCGCTGTACACAATCTCTGATGAAATGATATCTGATGTCTATATGCTTAGACCTATCATGAAACACCGGATTCTCAGTCAACTTGATGCAACTCTGATTGTCGCAGTGTATCACCGTAGTCTCAACCCTCTGACCAAACAAGGCCACCAGCAACTTCCGAAGCCATATCGCCTCACACGTCGCCATGCTAGCTGCTATGTATTCTGCCTCTGCAGAACTCAAAGCCACAGACTTCTGCTTCCTGCTATACCAAGAGACAACTCCTGATCCCAAGCTAAAGCAACACCCTGAAGTGCTTTTCCTGTCTATTGTACTGCCTGCCCAATCTGCGTCAGTATAGCCTATCAACCTGATACCATCACCTCGAGCATATTTAATTCCATACTCGATTGTACCACGCAAATACCGCAACACATGCTTTGCTGCCGTCCAATGCACTCTCTTCGGCTCCACCATGAACTGACTAAGAGAGTTTACTGCAAAGGATATATCTTGGCCTGGTGTTGACCAAATACATGAGAGACCCAATCAACTTGTCTGTATAAGGTGGGGTCTACATCCTTCTCCCTGGATGTCTCTACCTTCTTCCAATTCGTGATCATAGGAGTAGACATGGCTCTGCAATCCTCCATCTCGAACCTCCTCAAGATTTCGATGCAGTATTTCCCTTGTCCAAGGAAAATCTCTCCATCTGTCTGCCATACCTCCATGCCTAGAAAGTAGTGCATAAGCCCCAAATCCTTCATCTCGAACTCTGCTGCAAGGTCCCTCTTGCTTTCCTCTATGAGCCCTAGTGAACCTGTTAAAAACAAGTTGTCCACATAAAGAACAAGAATGAGAACCTCACCCCCAACCACCAAGTAGTAGAGGTTAGCATCCGCTTCACTCTTCACGAAGCCCATTCCCTACAAGTATTTATCAATGCGCTCATACCACGCCCTGGGAGCCTGCTTGAGTCCGTACAAAGCTCTCTTCAATCTGCACACATGGGTTGTACTGCTGTGTGCCACAAAGCCCTCTGGTTGTTCTATGTATACCTCCTCTTTCAATTCACCATTAAGAAACGCCGTCTTGACATCCATCTGATGGATCTGCCATCCCATCTGTGTTGCAAGAGAGATCACGACTCGTATAGAAGTATACCTAGCCACTGGAGCAAATGTCTCCTCATAGTCAATTCCCTCCTTCTCGAGAGAACCTCAGCTACAAACCTTGCCTTTCATTTCTCGATGCTACCATCCACCAAGTTTTGAGATCCATGATCCAACATGGAATCAAATCCATCGCCTATCTTTCAGTCTAGGCACAACCTCCCACACATCATTCTACACTATTGAGGTATATTTCTCAACCATTGCATCTTGCCACACTTGCTATTGTGTGGCCTCCTGATAGCTAGAAGGCTCACTATCTACCAACTGACTAACTAATGCCATATAGTCATCATACCGGGCTGGTTGTCTCCGCTGTCTACTACTCATCCTAAGAGCTCCCACAAACTCCTGAGTATCCCTTTGTGACTGTTTGTTCTTGCTACCAACTCAGAGGATGAAGTATCAACCTCCATATCACCCCTCGATAAAATCTCTTGGATTCAAGGATCCGCTCCACTGCGAATTCTCAAAGACCAGCTTGTGCATGTACGTTAGTAATCACCAGTCACTGCCCTGACCGTTGAAATGATCTTGAGCTCTCCACTAACTGCTCACTCTGATCATCTGCTGGCAAATCTCTGGACCTCCTAAATGCCTTGTCCTCCATGAACTTGACATCACGCCTAACTATAGTCCTCTTGGTCCCTGGAATAAATATCCGATATGCCTTTGAGGTTTCACTGTACCCCACAAAGTACCCCTTCTCTGCAGTTTGATCTAACTTGGAACGTGTCGCACCTGGAATGTGACAATACACCAAACTCCCAAATATCCTGAAGTGGCTGACATCTGGCTTCTTCCCTGAGAACGCCTCCTCTGGTGTCATCTTGCCTAATACCTTATGTGGAACCCTGTTTTGTATGTACACTGTTGTACTGCATGCCTCTGCCCATAAGTAACGCGGCATATCCCGTCAGGCAAAAGAGGCCCTTGCCGCCCGGGACATAGGACCCATTCTTCCTCTCAAGAACCCCATCTTGTTGTGGGTTGTAAGGAACAGTCCACTTCCTCTCTCTTGATTCCTTCCAGTACAACTCCCGGAACTTCTTTCCCTTGTACCGCCCATTGTCTGACCGAAGAACCTTTATCTTCCACCCTGTCGAATTCTCCACAAGAGCTTTGAACTCTTGGAAGCGACTGAAAACCTCATCCTTGGTCTTCAAGAAGCATATCCAGGTCTTCCTGGAGAAATCATCAATAAAAGTAATAAAGTACTCATATCCTCTGAGAGACTTCGTCGACATTGGTCCACATATGTCTGAATGTACTAGATCAAGAACACCCTTGGATCTAGTGTCACTCCTTGGAAAAGTTGCTTTCGCAAACTTCCCCAACACACATCCCTTGCATACATCATCATGCTCTGTGCTCACCTCGTGAACACCACACCGTCTCCTCAATGGGCAATTTATGCTCCATGATGTATAAGTGGCCCATCCTCCTATGCCATAGCTCTTCTTGATCTCTAGAATTACTGCTGCTCATCAGTGCCTTATGAGTATCAAACTGCAACCTGTAAAGCCGGCCGCTCCTAACTCCAATAGCTATGGGTGATTTCCAATCCTTGTGCTTAATTAACACACTTGCCCCTCTAAAGAGTACATTGTAACCTTTATCCTGAAGGACAGATATGGAAATCAAATTCATACCTAAGCCTGGCACATGCAACACATCATGAATGAGAATCCGCTTACCATTCTCCCTCTGAAATAGAACAGTCCCTTTCCCAATTGGATTGAGCTTGGACATGTTCCCCATAGAGATCTGCATTCTGATGTCCTCCTCCTTATAGCTGGAGAAGTACTCTCTAACTCCTGTCATATGAAATGACGCCCCACTATCTATATACCAAACACCCTATGAGGTTGAGCTAGCCATACAAGCTATGAGAGCGAATTCATCCTCCATTCTACTAGAGAGCTCATCTGCACTTGCTGAAGCTGCTGTCTGCTTCTTGCCTTTCTTCCTTTGCGGGCAATCGCTGACATAGTGGCCAAACTCGTGACAGCCATAGCACTTGACTTTAGATAGGTCCTTCTTCTTCTTCTCACCTTGTGGATTTGATCCTTTACTAGACCCCTTCTTTGCTTTCCCTTTTCCTGCAAGGGCAACGTTCTCCTGTTCTGCCTCACTTTGCTGACTCTTGCTACTGGTCCTACTGACAAGACTTAGTCTAAGCTCCTCTTGAGTGAAATCACTCCAAAGTCGATCCCAACTTGGCAAGGTGTCTCGTCCATTAATAACTTGAACAAAGACATCCCACTGCTTAGTAAACCCATTTAGGGCTATCCGCACTAGCTCGCCATCACCTAGATTATCTCCAACAGCAGCCAACTCATCCTTGACAAGTCTGAGTCTGGTGAGGTAACTTGTCACGTCCTCTCCCTTGTTCATCCGAGTAGTCCTCAACTTTTCTCTGAGAATCAGCTTCCGGTTAGTGGTAGCATTCTGGTACAGATTCAGAATGGCATCCCACATCTTCTTCGCTGTATCTAACTCTGCGACATGTGAAACAATATGATCCTTGACACCATCAAGAATCATCCTCCTCGCCTTGGCATCTTCCTTCTTATATGCTAAGAGCTGTGCTGGATCTGTAGGTACAGGTACAACACTGGTCACATATTCCTTGATCCCATTCTCTTCTAGCAACAAAGAAATTCTGGTTTTTCAGACACCAAAATTTGAGGCTCCATCCAATCTGTCCTGATCTCTTAAACCTGCTGAGGCCATCTCAAAAGATAAAAGAAAACAAATAATAGTAATAATTCTGAAGAGGCAGGATCTTTCCTTCCTTTGTTAAGCCTTATCTCGCCTCGATCAGCTCTCGATACTAGAATTCTATTGTGCCATCGATTATTAATCTCCTATCTAATACATAGATTATTTGACTCAAAATTAATTCTCAAAGAAATACTCTAAAAAATAAATACAACCGCAACTTCACTCAATAAAACTCACAATAGAGAGAAAAAACATTCACAATAATGAACACAATATTTTTGGACAAATTGTCCGGAAAACCCGATGGAAACCACCACCGCATGAGGAATTATATTAAACTTCAGCAAATTAAGGAATACAAAAACTGCTTGCCTCTTACTGGCAGAGCTCCGGCAATATTCTTCTCCGGAAATTCTTCCCTCAATTTCTCCTGCTGAAATTCCACAACTGCTATCCCCAACGCTATCACTGCGCCCTTGCTAACACTGCAAGACTATTTGCTCTCACTACAAATCTACTTGCTATCACCGCAAGTCTACTTGTTGTTATGTTCTCCAATTGCCCATTGATCCCCTTTTTATACTTTTTCTCATTGGAAAACCATCACAAGATTTAATCTTCAATCAATGGCTAAGATTAAATAGACTCTAAAAACCCTAACTAACTGGATTCTAGAAGTCTCTAGGAGAATCAATTTATTTAATTACATAATTATCTAGACAACTCAGCCCTTTTCTGGAGGTTTCTAGAAAATAATTAAATAATTAAATGACACTTCTAGACAATGGAGACACCTGTCCAAGCTACATAAATTAACACTTTCTACACCAAATCCTTTTGAAAGAAAGAAACAGAAGATCGCAGTGTTTTTAAACCCCTTCTTTCTTCCGTGGCAAACTAATACAAATCAGAATGATCCCGATCTGCCGGCTTTCGATCCATTCCGCAACAGTGGCAAGAAAACTAACAAAAACAACCAGAAAAAAATGGAAAAACACAACAATAACAGAATCGGAAGAAGCAGATTAAAATGGAAAACAAAGAAATCCAAATTAAAGCCAGCCGCATAAAAACTGAGATATGAGCTCCAACTACAAAATATTTTGAAATTCGCATTACTTGCAGCAAACGCAGGCTTTGCGAATTTGGAATTTTTCGTACATCACGGCAATCCAACAACACTAAAGCATGCTCCACGAGGCTTCAAAAAGGGTCTGGATTTTAATTGTTGCTGCGACAGTGGTAGGGAGTAGCGTTGTTGGCCAAAATGCCATAGCAAAATCTTCCATATTGTGCACGGCAATTAGTCTGATCTGTGTACCCTCAGGAACTGTGGCAGCATAATGCCATATATATTAAATTATATGCATAAATGTGAAGAGAAGAAATAAAACAGAATACCTAGTATAAACATTGGGTAATGCAGGTTACAGTGAGATTAGATAGCGAAATGACACATTATGTTTGGATAAATATTTTCAACAGATAAAAAGAACAACCATTCAACATCGATTAAACATTTTGTTTTCTGCTGTGTAAATACAGAGAAAAAAAACAAATCTCACAGTATGCAATATTCATTTGCAGCCGCCTCTAGTTTTCCCTCCATTGATTTGCATGTAAGGATTGACCTGTCCAGATTAATCAAGAAACGAGGGTTTACACCTCTCTATACAGAAACATGTCTGTGACAATCTGGTGATTGAAAATTGTACGATGGAATACTGAGAACATGTTTTATTTATATTACATTGCCAACCCAACCCACTCATCCACCACCCTACCAAAATAGTCTGCCAGTCTTTCATGCAGAGTGTAACACCTCTGTTTTAGCCGCCTCTTTAAATGCAGCATTTCTCTGCAATGTATAACGCATTTGCTGCGGAGGGGAAAAACTTTTAAATGTTGGCAGCAACGTGGAAAAAGTCTTCTATTTTCTATATTTGGGTTGTTCTTGGCATCGACTGGCAGCTGGCTGTCAATTTTTTCAAAATGTCCCAAAAGTTAACAAAGATTTGGCTGTCACTGTAGATCATCTCTCCGTGAAACTAGTGTATATGATAAAATAAAATAATCTTCATTCTAATTTTGTTAAACAAAAACTACAACATAATATGAAAATTATTCTATTTTCATTTGCTAACATAAAACTTCATTCTAATTTTATAAACAAAAACATGTCACAATAACTCTATTTTTCTTTTTTTCTAACTATTTTATATCCAAAAATAACTATCAAATAGAATAAATTAAATCTTCTATTGGGTAGAAAATAATATATGGATTAGGCTAGATAAATGATACACAACAAGCATTCTGACAAACTTTAGTAACTAAAACAATTTGGGTGAAGGATTTTTTATTTTCATGTAAGTAAATGGTAAGAAGATTTATGAAAGATAATGAATTAAAAAGCTCCCAGGAGACATGACATTCACAGGCACAATAAATATATGTAGAGTGAGAGAAATTGGCTTGAGAGATGAATGCAACAGGATATTTTCCAGATATAAGACATTTAGTGGAGTGGAAAAGGAGGGGAATTTTTTTTTCTGTCATCATAATGAAAAGTTGTCAATTGTTTTTAGTTTTCTAAACATGCTTCCTAAAATAATTATTAAATTTCTGAAGAACTGTGGAATATGTATTAATTGTCACATTGCAATGAAATTTATCTTCAAGATTGTTGTAATTCTCACTTCTAATGATTAGCTTATTTGATTTCATGAAGAGGCAATAAACTCATTTACATGTACATTTTTTCATGGATTAGTCCAAGGTCTTATTAATTCATGAGGATTGATATCTTGTATAAAGTTATTTTGAATTTTTTTAAAAATATGATAAACTTTAATATACGGGTTCCTATATTGGTTTTCTTATCCTAGAATGTCTATGAACATTCTCTAATAAAGTTGAGGTAAAATCAAGGAACTCTTTGTTGATGTTTTTCTGTTGAGCCTCTACCTTGCATATCATTCTTATTTAAAGAACTCTAGTGTGCTTTTAATTCTTTTTTAGTTTGATTTGTTTTGTGTCATTGTTATTTGATCAAAGATTTAAACTTGTGTACTTATAGTTGTTATGGGGCCCAATACAATGAATAGATGTGGCTAAAATGGCTCCAAAACTGGGTTATAAAACTCTTGTTATTTACTTTTTAGAATTTTTTTGAAAAATCAAAGCCGCAGCTAATTCTGCTGATCACGATCAACGATCTGTAATTTTTGACAAATTTTATGTTTTTACTTTTCGTGCTGTTTTGGAGCCAGTTTAGCCACGACCCAATACAATAGTTTAAATCTTTATAAGCTGGTGTAGGGCCCAATACAACAATTTAAATCTTATCAAATAACAGTGAGGGACTCTACAGACAACAAATCAAACTAAAAATGAATTAAAAGTACGCTGGAGTCATGCAAAAATGGGTTTCGAACCCAATCACTTCTCTTTTGTCAGCATTCTGTCAGCCTGTGGGAAAATGGGAGCATTGGAATAGGGGATGGATGTCGACTGTGAGAAAATGGGAGCGTTGGAACAGAGGATGGACGTCGATCAAAGAATGGCTGAATAAGCCACGCTTGAGTAGACATGTATGCAAAATGTGGAAGCACAGATAGACACATGAACTATTTGACAGGATATGCCTCAAAGAAATCTGGTCTCATGGAATGCCATGATTGCGGGATCTATGGAAAATGCTTCAAAAAATTACAAACAATTGTGATTGGCATGGATAAAGCATAAATCACAAACCTCTTCACTTCCATACTCACCAAATATCATCATCACCCATCTTGAGAGGCTAAATTTATTACAAGGTATATGATGATAATACTCATGTCCCTTTGCAGTCTACTTCTCATACCTTCATCCCTTTCTTCTAACCAACCTCTTTTATTTTTGCTACCACTCAATATTCTTTCACCTAAATTTTCATGTCTACTTGTCATCCAACCCACATTCCTTCTCTCTCTCTCTCTCTCCATTCCTCCTTTTCAATATGATTATGTCCCTTTAGGAAACTATTTTACCTCCTACCTATTGTGACCTTTTTTCACACATCACCCCATTGTGAATAGGGACCCCTCTTTGCTAATAATTTTCAGTCTCAAACAGTTTGGTAGTTCTCAAATTTCTCTCTAGATTAGAATAGTGTCATGTAGTAGCTCTCAAAAGATTGATTGATGATTGGAGACCAAAGTTAATCATCAGATGATGTCTCAAATCAGGTCAAGATATTAAGACCAAAACTTGGAAGCCAAATAATAAGCAAGGAGAAGGGAACAATTATCAAAAGATGAAGCATAAACATGCCCAATCCTTGACTGGGAATGCTTGAATGAAGACAATTCCTTAGTGAGGGAAAAATGATAAGCTAGGTCTAGTAAAATTGGCCAAAGTGGATAACATTCCTCATGTCTCCAAATCCACAGCATGTTCCTCATGCCTTCAAAAGTCTGACATGTTTTTCACTGCTTCAAATCCCCAACCTAGCAAGATGAATTGAAGTTTTTTTTTGAAAAAATGGATATGATTTCCTTGGTGAATCAAGAAAAATATGTTTATCAAGAAAATTGAGAGAGGGAACCTCTAATGTTAAAGGCAATATCAATGAAAATGCACATTCCACATGCCCGTCATATCTGTGGCAATGTTCCTTACAACCTCAATAGTTTGGCACCTTCCTTCCACCCCAAAATATCTGATCACCTTCCTCATGCCTCCAAATCTACGACACATTCCTTGAACCATCAAAACCCCAGCATGTTCTTCATCACCTTAAAACCCCAATCCTTCCTAAGGAATATGCTTGATGCCTTCAAAATGTTGAGTTTAACAAGAGTGTCTCAACTTGTTCACCATAAACATTGCATGCAATGAAGGCCTTTCCTCATGCAGGTCGATGGAAAACTTGTTGACTATCAGTGGCATCTCCTTTGATCGGTGGTGTAAGCATGAATTATGGATCTTCATCTACAACTTGTTAAACATGCATTGATGGCTCCCTTCATGGCGACTATTATGGAGGAGGTTATGTTTGAAGATATTGCATGCAAACACTGAATCTTTAGTGTGTCCGCTATCAAGGAGGTGATTATGTAGTTAGTAACTGCCGTGAATGCTAAGTTTTTGTTATTGTTATGTTCAGTTTTGAATGCAAGTTTACACTTTTAGTTTGTTATGCATATTGCATGATAGAAGAAAATATTGCTTGTTGTTGAAGATACAATACTATGTCATAGTGTATTGAGCATAGAGAGTAAAAGAGTTTTCTGAGATACTGTTATGTTGTCATAATTATCCTAGATTCTTGTTGAAGTTAGAGAACATATCAAAATCTAAGTGTTGCTATTGTTTTGTAATTCTTTGTTATTGATAATACAAAATGTTGATACCAAAAATTGGCAAGGTCACAACCTTTTTATGGGAAACTTAGTTTATGGTGGACCTATTGCGCTAAACTGAGTGACCTACGCATTTTTAAAGAAGTCAACTTCTTCTATAATTGGGGTTTGGAAAGGGAAGAGGAAATAGATATAAAATAAAAGTTTGATCTAAGGCGATGTGCCAAGACTTAGATAATAGGCATGATAAATCATAAATCTAAGGGCCCGATTAGCAATTTGTGATGTCCCAGAAAGGCAGAAACTGAAGATTAAAGTATAAAGAATTCATTCATTGACATAAAATAACTTTGCACACATATTTACTGACAAGAAGAGTCATGAGACATGATCTAGACCAACAAACTTGCATTCAATTTATAGAAGTTCTGTAAATGAATCATTCAAACAATAGAAGCACAATCTAAAGTTAATCAAATACATAAAAAGAGCAGAAATACCGAATGATTGGAATAATTTGAGTATTTTTGAAATAATTAAATAACAATAATAAAGGCTTAGTTTCTTTACTAAAATTTATGCTCTTTCTACAAAATTTTGGAACACTTCCTCCAAAACAAAGAGGAGTATATATAGTCGAATGCTCACACTCCCTTGGTGAGCAGTAACAAAAAATATTTGAGAATCTTCAGCAATGATACAGAATCAAAGTTTCTTCTTGGCCGTTGCAACAAAAATATTCCAGCCAAAGCATCTAGTCACTCCAAGTTTAGGTGCATCCTCTACAAATGATGGCAGTGGTCCCAAAAAAGTCACGTTAGACAAGTGTTGCTACTTGCTAAAGTAGTTATGACACATAGTAGGATGTCGTAATCCCTGGCTTTCTTCATCCATCGTTTACAAGAAGCACCTACCGAATAGACACATGTTGACACTGTGTAGCCCACGCTCATTCCTCAACAATAGATTCTACTCTGCCAAAGTTAATTGGCTCTAGTATTCTTGGTTCTTAGCACATAGCTTGTTAGTTACAGCAGGGTTGATTGATTGAACCTTTGCAAGTTCCTCCTAAAGTCTATTTGTCTTTGCCTCTACTATCAATGCTCTCTCTTTCAAGCGCACAACATCCGCTCCCAGAGCTTTCTTCTTAATTTCCAAGAAACTAGCTCCTTCTTTCAAAGATTCCAGCTGCTCATCCATCTTCTTTAGCTTGCAGCCAGTTTTAATGAAATTGGAGGTGACCACCCATTGTGTTTCTTCCATGAGCTCAACTTTATCTTGCAAATGAGCTACCTTCATTTCAAGCCCCATGACATACACATCATAATCTTTTGGACACATCTCCCCCTATTTCTTTTCCATGGTCAGGTACATAGTCATAAATTTAAGCAATTATTGAGTTTCAACATAGATAGTATGTACCTTCAAATTCGCTTGCTTACGATCATCCTTGGCTTTTCGCTTTTGAATCCTACTAGCACTCACCTCCTTTGTAGCATCATTCTATGCAATAAAATGGGCAGGTGATAGGACTAGCCTGCCTGTTAAAGGAGCACCATGAGGTAGGGCATATGGATAGGCAAGCTTAATAGGTGCGAGTAGTTTCTTCTTCCGAAGAGTGATGGTTTAAGGGGAGAAATGAGGCACATGCCAAAGCTCAGTTTGTGAACTGAAAGAAGGGCTTTTCATTCACCAAGGTCCCATTAGTGAATTGGCAGGAGGACTCAAATGTTTTAGTGGCAAGGGACTAGTCATTGTAGAGTCTGCTTGCTATGAGAAAAGATAGGGATCCATGGCGATAGTAGCAATAGGGGCACCAATGGTGGGTGAGCCCTCAAAAAGTGAGGTAAGGAAGGACTAAGAAACATTAGATAGTGTAAGGGTTCTCGGATGAGTAAAGGCGAAAGGATTCACCTGTGCTGGCTGGGAGAAACCTCCTGCAATCATTGTATCAAATGTGGAAAAAGAAGGGCCAAAACTCATGGTGGGGGGTGTTGTGGAAATAGCGGAGGATACCAAAGAGCGAGAGGCAAGAAAAGTAGAAACAAATGTTACTTATTGATTGGTCGATGGCAGCTCCAGGCTCGTTGTTGGTTCCTCATCCTTTTTGGGCTCTTGGCTGGTTGCGAGCACCTGGCTTGCAGCGAGTTCCCATGAACCCTCTTTGCTAATGGTTTTTGTGTGTTGTTGCTTTGTAGGTAGGGTTTCTCCAAGCTTAGCAGTCTCTACCAGCTGATACTATGACACTCTTGTTGATTTAGCGGCCCAAGTAAGTGTCTACGAGGCCCTCAACACATTGACTCACACATTTGAAGATGCATAAGAGGGCCACCCCATAGAGATTTTCTCTTGCTAAATGAAGGACATTGCAATCTCCGCTTCTTCTTCTCCTTGTTGCTCGAATTCATCTCTCAAGTTCTCGCTTCCTCCAGCGTGTGAGTCAGAGGTTGCATGTTCACCATCCCACCATTTTTCAAACTCTTCATCAGCTTTCAAGCTTTCATAAGGGGCCTCAAGGTGTTTTTTTGTCTGGTGATATATTTAGAAGGATTATTTTTTCTAGAGTCTATTTCTCCTTAAACCTTAACCTATTGTACATGGTGGTACTCATCTTGACATTCTCATTGGCCTCCCCCACAATGAAGTAGAACTTATGCTATAGCTCCCTATGATCCTCTATGGGAATATGCACCAAATCAATCAAAAGTTTATCCTTGTCCTCCCACGAGTTGCATCTCTCTTCCTAGTAGGGTTGAGGAGTATGAGGAACCCTCATGTGTAGATGTGGCAGATCATTGAAAGGATTATACTGCCATTTATCACATACCAAAACCAACCTTAAATCAGCCAACTTATCTTGCAATAGCAAGTACATCAGCCTCTTTACCAGGGTCACCATTTTGAAATTTATGGGTAACTAGAGCCATCCCTTCTTCTTGGGAGGTCCTCCACAAAATTTGTAATCGATAATGCATGCATGTCGATACATTTCAAGAGCCAACACTCTATTTGTGATGCAGAATGAGAGTCAAAATGGTTGTTTAGTGAAACCCCACATCTGGATGATTGTGAAATCCACACCAAAGAACCAGTCACAAGTGGGAGTAAAAAATTGCATATGTCCTATTTGATCCATGTTTATTTGGAACATGCCATCTTCTCCTTGCAAATCTTGCAAAATTGGAATTAGAAAGAAATCTAAAAATGCATAATAGTAAAATGTTGTGGAGAGGAGAGGTGTCCATGTAGATATTGGCTTTCTTCTGTGATTTTCATCAAAAATAGACAAATCCATATCCTTACTAAAGAAATCAGGGTTTTGATGCAAAAACATATGGGCAAGAAAAAGAGTAACATGAACTTACATTCCTTTCGGTAGTTCTCTATTTACCCTATCATTTCTTCTATGAGAAATTCTTGGAAATCATACCAGAAGAAATCATGTTGCTTGTGAAAGTTGAAACTTGACCGTAATTGAAAAGCTTACACCTCCTGGTCTGTGTCCTAGCCACAAACAAATGCTAGCATTGAAAAGGCCTCCTTCAAGTTGTTCTCAAATGAACCATGTGGCATCGAGATACTTGGCGGGTTTTGGCTCTTCACTCCCTACTTGTCAATTTCCTTAATTAAAAACTGAGGGCCCTTTCTCATTCCCTTCCATGTGTTTTATCCTTTCTCAGGAGTGAATTCCTCAATTATCTCACTTCTGGTGGTTGGGTTAGGGATACACAGCATATTCCAGATAGCCTATGGGCTGATGTTAACCATTAAAGTTCAACCCTCAATGTTGTGGGTGTTCAGGTTGTAACGTTGAATGGCCATGCCAACCAACTCTAGGCAATAGTGCACTAATGGGACCATGTACTGCAAGAGCCCACTAAGCCATATATTTTTTTCCATTGATATCGGTTTCTTGGATGCCTTCATCCTTTCACAGGCCCCTTCTCTCAAAGACTTGGGGTTCTTTGAAAGCTACGGGTCATGAATATTGTCCTAATCCTCTTAAACCTGAACTTGGTTTTTGTAATTTCTGGGCTTATCTAGTTCTAGCATGTTCACCCATTTCAACTTGTCTCGTATACCAGGAATAGCATATGAAATGTCTTCATAGACGTTAATAGCATGTGATGCTTGTATGGCCTTAAGCAGAGGTATTGTTGCCTCCCCCTGTATCTCTTGCTGTGAACTCTCTGC
The DNA here is from genome assembly GCA_007258455.2 of Sequoia sempervirens. Lineage (NCBI taxonomy): Eukaryota > Viridiplantae > Streptophyta > Pinopsida > Cupressales > Cupressaceae > Sequoia > Sequoia sempervirens. Next base: position 136,735,598 of record VDFB02256132.1, on the reverse strand, counting down.
CATTGTATCTTTTGATGGAAGCTTTTGCTAGGCTTGAATTATCTGCAACTTTTTCCTTGGCTCTGGATATGCTAAACACTTGTCTTCACTTAGCTTAGCATATTTGAAAAGACCTTTAAGCGTTTAAAACTTTGCATGTGATACTTAGCTATCTTTTCTCAATGTGGTAGACGAAAGTGGCCTTTTGTATTTAATTTGGCATGTACCACCCACCCTTTGGCTCATGCAAAAATAGATTACTTTCCATTTTGAAGTAATAAGAATTCATAATTTCTTTGGAACTTGGGTCGGTGATTTTCTCTTCGCTTAGCATTCGTATGTGCTAGCAATTAATATCCAAAATGGAATGATTAAGCCAAAGCAAATGACCAACACTTGAAAAGTTATGAATCTTGCCTTGGGTTTTGGGAAATGCTTGAGAAGTGACACAACAACTTCAGAACCGTGCAACTCACCTCCGATGAATTCCACCATATTAAGCTAGTTAATTAGCTCTCATTAACTTTGCATGCATTGAATCATAATTAGCATTTGACATAATTGGTCAGGAAATTTGAGCAAGCTTAGGCATAGTTTTCAAGTTGGTACTTGATTATCATCACATTTTTGAAAGCCCATTATCCCCACTTTTTCTATAAATAGGCATCTAAGTGGTAATGAAATTACACTTAGCATTTTAGCAAGCTTTAGTAATAGGTTATTGGCTTAGCATTTGGATTTTGTAATTGGTGAAGTATTTTCATAGGCTAGGCTTTAGGTAGCTTTTTAGGAATAGTTAGTAGATAGTTGCAATGTGTCATCACCATGAACACCGCCATTAGGCTAGTTTCGCACAAGTCTTAGAGGACCTTTCTCGGTGAGATTTCTACCAAACGTCTAAAAATAATGACAAATAACAAACACTCCCTGGCTTTAATAGCCATGAAGTGTGTTCTGGGTCAGGACTTTCTAGAGTATGAGGACAAGTATTGGGTTAATACCGATGTCTACTTACACTTTGTCGCATCCATGTTGGATATTGGCATCCCCAGGCCATTGGTCCTGAAGATGGTTAAAGAAATCTTCCCCATCCCCAGGCCATTGGTCCTGAAGATGGTTAAAGAAATCTTCCCCAAGAAGTATCTGAATGGTCTTGGCGAGGTTGTTGCTAATGCTGCAAGTGACCTTAGGTGCTACATTGAAGAAGAAGTGGTCATCCTGTGGGTATCGTTTCTTAGCAGATTTCATCTACAGTCACAAAATGAACACCGTGAAAGGGTCTCCCGTGCATTCCATTTCCTCTTTCACCTCTATAATGTAGTACCATTCTACGACATTGAATGGTATACTGACTTCAGGAACCTAGTGTTCCCTCCACCGCTGGCTATTGTTCCTGCTGATATCGATGCTACTATTATTGGTGCGCCTACTGATGAAGACATAGTGGATGCTGCAATTGATGTGTCCATTGTTGCTACATATGTCGATTGAAAATACCTCCTTTGTGCTTTTTCTCTTAAGGATACAATACCAATGTTCTAGTTTTTGTATATATGCTAGAAAAAGGCCTGCATATAGCATTTATGAAAAGGAAGCAACCTATAGTCATATACTTGTTGAATTACAACCCTTTAGCCATTTTTCCATGTAAATACATAAATGTATATATAATGAAATATAGCTTTATAAAATCCTTGGCTCCTTTTTCTCTTGGTATTATGTAGTATAAGTTTTTGTACTTTCAAGCATATGTGTTTGATTTCTCTTTGCATAAGGGTATTATTCTCTTTGTTCACCTTATAAATTTATTGTCCTGCCTTCTGCAATGATGGGTTACTTCTCTGTCGTGAAACATGAATTAATAAAAGATTAGCCAATAGAACAAAAGGAAAGATTTTTTTTAAAAAAAACACTATAAATATATTTACACCAGTAAAAGTGTGCAACTTAATGGAATAATTTAAGATAAATCTCATTGATTAAAATTCCTAATGCATCATATTCCATATTTTCCAATTCAAAGGCATTATGCTCCTTGCACTTTGTTATTTTAAATGGGCCTTCCCAAAGGCTATCAAATTTCCCGTGCTAACCTGGCTTCACAACCCTTTCATTGAATTTCAGTACTATGTCTCTACACTTTAGGCCTTGGTCAGATGTCCTTTTGTCAAACCATCGCTTAACCACTTGCTGGTGGTTAGTCATGGCTATTAGGGACCTCTCCCTTTTTTTCTTGTAGTTCCAATAATTCGGCCAACCAAACCTCCATGGCACAATTTTGCTCTATCTCAAGGGATTTCAACAATTGGAGTGCTGGAATCTCCATAGATATAGGAAATAGTGCCTCTTTTATGTACACTAGATCATATGGAGAAGTTTTAAGGACATGCTTAGGAGTTATGCAGTCTTCCTAGAGCATCACTCAAAGATTTTTATGCCATTCTTTCTGGTGTTCTGAACCAATTCTTTTGAGGAGTCGAACCAGGTTCTTGTTTGTCGACTCAGCTAGGCCATTCCCCTATGGGTAATAATTTGTCAATTTCTTAAGGAATATGCCATTTGTTAGTGCGAAGTAGCATACCTTTGCACCTAGAAAAGCTCTAGTATTATCTAAAATGATAGTTTTCGGAGGGTCGAACCTTGTCACCAGTCCTTTGAGGAAATCCACTATCTCTACCTCTGTTGCATTCTTAAGCGATGCAACTTCCATCCACCTTGTGAAGTAATCTGTAGCCATTAGGATCCACCTGTGTTCGGTGCTAGAAGTAGGATTGATCATCCCGATGAAATCTAGCCCCCATTGTGTGAATGGCTCATCTGTGACTACAAGTTTGAGAGGCATTGCAAAATTATTTCTTCCCCCTATAAAGAACTGACATTCCTTGCAAGCTTTCACCAAGGAGTGTGATTCTTTGAAAAGTGTCATTTGAAAGTACCCCATGCACATGATTTTGATGGCGGTAGTCTTGGTAGAGAAATTTCCACCCACAACGCTGATGTGGAAAGTGTCAAGAATTCTCTTTGCTTGCTCAGTGATAACACATTGTAGGAGGATACCGTTGAAGTTCCTTTTGAAAAGGATCCCTTCAATTAGCACATCTCCTTAATTCTATAGTTGATAGTATCTACCCTTTTGGGAGGAAAGACCTATCAAATACTTCCCTATTTTCATAAATCTTACTCTATCCATCAGCCTGTAGCCTCTGAACTTTGACTCATTCAGCAGAACAAGTTTTGGTTTCTCTTCTTCAAGGTCCACTTCTTCATCATGCACGAGGTATTCACATAGTCCTCTTCCTCACATGGTTTTGGTGGGTTTGAATTCAATGTCATATTCGATGATCTTGGTGATCCAATTAGCTCTTTTTTCTATTTCTCCCTCCATGGTGTATTTGTGCATAGTAGAATGCAAGACATAAACTATCACCTTATTGCAGGAGATTAGATGGAAAAACTTCTCAATTCCCTTTACTATTGCAAATGCTTTCCTTTCGATGAAATTATAATTCATCTCATATTCCTTCAGGGTCCATGAGTAGAATGCCACTGGATGTTCTTCTTTTTCTTCATTGTCCTTTTGAGTGAAGACAATAGCTATACTTGACTTGCTATTGAATACATACATTATGAAGTCCTTAGATAGGTCTAGGTTAACCAGAATAGGAGTGGAAGAGATAGCATCTTTGACCTTCTCAAAGGAATCTCTAGCTTCCTTTGTCCACTTAAATTCTTGATCCTTTTTCAGCATCAGGGTAATTGGCTTGATTATTCCTATAAAGTCAGAAATAAATTTGCTAACAAAATTTACCTTCCTTAGGAAAGACTAGACGCCTTTCTTGTTAACTAGAAGCAGAAGCTCCTACATGGCTTTCACCTGCTTGGGATCAATTGAAACTCCTTCTTTGGATACCATGTGTCCTAATAGCTTTCCCTGGGACACTCCGAATACACATTTTTTTGGATTCAGGGAAACTTCAAACTCCTAGTATTTTTGAAAAACCATTTCTAAGTGATCAAAATGATCATCCTTAGATTTAGAGAACAGAGTAAGATCATCTAAATGGATTAGGATAATCTTATTGCTTAATTCATTGAAAGCAATGTCCATTTCCCTGTAGAAGGTCGCCCCTACGTTGGATAGGCCAAAGGACATTTTAGCATACACGAATGTCCCCTACTTTGTAGTGAAAATAGTTTTTTTTTATCCTCCTCTTTAACTTGGCTCTGATTATAATCGGAGAAGCCATCCAATAGGGAAAACATTTTTGATCTTTCCACCATTTGTAGGATTGACTCCATAGAAGGAAGTGGATAATGATCCTTCAGGGATGCTCTATCTAGGTCTTGAAAGTCCACACACAATTGGATATCTCCATTCTTGTTTCAGACTGGGACTAGGTTGGATACCCACATGTTATGCTTAATTGAAAAGAAAATCTACAATTGGATTAGCTTTGTTTGCTCTTGTGCCATTAGTGATTCAATCTTGGGGTTCACTGGCTTCTACTTTTGTCAGACTGGCTTCACACCCTCTGTCAACTCAATAATTTGGTGGATAATGTTGGGATCATATCCCTTTAGATCATCATAGGACTAGGCCACTAATCCTTCTCACTTCTCAAAGAAATTGATGAGCCTTTCTTTGTCATGATGTGGGACATCTTTCCCAACTCGAAGCTTTCTCCCATTTGCAACCTGAAGATCTATGTAGTTACTTTTTTCTGCCACAAACTTCCTTAAATTGTCATTTCTTGCATTGTCACAATCAAAAAGGTTTTCGAGAGTGGCGAGTCCCTTTGGAAGCTTGTTATATTTGAGCTAAATGATTTGTCCCTCATAGGCCTCAGCAACCTTTGGTTGGAGATGGTCAATGAATTCTTTCGAGTGTTGGATGAACGAGGCAATGTGCTCATCACTTTCAAACACCTACCAAATTTGATCATTATTGGGAATTTCTAGTCAGACTATCACTCGTACAAAGTGCTTTTGTGAATGAGGTAAGAGGTAGGATCAAACTAGGATCTGACTAGTGCCATGTGATACACATCACTATTTTGTTCTCAGGGAATGTTCAGGATGTTGAAGGCTTCAAAACCCTCAATCAAGTCCCAAACTCTGTGCCGATAGGATCTCATGCAGACATTATTTGTCGTAGAAATTCCTTGGACTTGGTTGACCACCAATTCAGAATCTCTGAACACCATTAGTTGCTTGATACCCATCCACTCCGCAAGGCTTAAACCTTGTACTAGTCCTTCATATTTAGCTTCATTGTTCAAGCAAACAAACTAGAAACATAAATACCTTGGTGTATTTTCATTCTATTGGGATATCAAACATATCCCAGCTCATGTGCCATTCTTGCATCTTGCTCCGTCAAAGTACAACATCCATAGCTCGGAGGTTGGGCTACTTATAGTTTCATTTGTGATCTTTGAAATCTCTTGCTCCTCATCATAAATGACATATGTGCCTAGTCCAATGGCATGATAATTTCCAAAAGGATCTGTTTCCATGAACTCATTTAGAAGAGCCTCATCCTTTTCACTTAGGTTTCCATTCACTTCCTCATCTTCCAGCAACTCAGCACAATACATCTCTTCTTTAGTGATAGAGGTGTGGGTGGCTTCAAAGTTGATCATAACTTCATCCACAATGTTTTACGCATGCAAAGATTCAAACAATAATTTTAGCTTAGCCCCTCACTTGGTTTGGACAATCAAGTGTGTCCAATCCAACGCTAAATATACACCTATTTTAGTAGTAAATTCTTGAGATAGGCAAAGACCAAACATAGGAGGAACATCAATGATGATAGTATCTTGAGGCACGGTGATGCTGGGATAGTTGAAGAGAGATAGGGAAAAACCTTAATGACCCCTATTGTCTCAACCTTGTTTCTGTCAAGCTGCATAACCCCTTTCTTCATGGGCTCATAGGTAAGTCCAAGGCTTCAGCTATTTGCTTGGGCATGACTATAGTGCTAGCACTTGAATCGATCATTGAATTGTGCAACAAATTATTTCCCACAATAAGGGTTAGGAAGAATGGTTTTGGCTTACTTTTAACTTTAGTAGGGGGTTCCTCTAAACTATTTATTAGAACCTTGGCCTGTGGCACTAGATTCATAGCCTTTTCCTTTGGAAATCGTTGCATCAGTTTGGTGCTAACATCTTCTTGGAGAGATTTTTGAAGCAATGTTTTCTACTCTGGGATAGCTAAGATGTCCCACAAGGACACATTAGTGGAGGATTTCTTTAATTTCTCCACCACATTGAATGGTGTCGGGTTCAAGGATTATGGTCCTTTGTCTTTGTTATCATAATTTCCTTTCGCGGTTGAAAATGTTGTGCAACTATGGTGATGAACAAAGATGGATCAAAGGAGCTTTCAAGTTGCGGTGTGATTGGTTTTCTTATAAACCTTTTCTTAGAGTGAGTGTTGTAATTGGACCGTACTTGTGGCTCCTTCAATGTGGGAGAATTGTTTACGAACACTGCCTCGTCTTCTTCCATCCATGAAAAGAGCATGTGATCAGGAGCGATGCCCAACTCTTGTTCTAGGGAAATTCCTTGCATAATGTACAGTAAGGACCACATTTTCCATTTGTGGAGAGGCATATATGTAACCTTTATGGTCTAAAGTCATGCCTTGGCTACATTTTTCTGCCACTTTTTGTTGTAAGTTGCTATGGGGGAAGTTTTGGGGCATGTGCACGTCATTGTAAGGGAAGTACCAAGGATTAATGTCATCAACAAGTTTATTTTTTCTTGCGGTTAATTCTCTACTCGAGCTTGGTGGAGTGCCTGTCAGCAGAGTAGGTATTGACACTATTTGGTTAGTTGTCTGAGTCGATGGATTAGTGCATGGGCCACCCTAGAACTGATTCTATTGGTATGAAGACCGTCCGCCTTGATAATTCTAGTAGGCAGGATTTGGAGGCGTCAATTGGTTCCACTTGAGGGTGGTTATTTCATTTTCCATAATCCGCAGCATTTCCTTGAGATCGTTCATTTCATCCTTAGAAGAATCGGATGTAGAGGCAACATTTTTTGGCATTGTCACATATGTGTGTACATTGACTGGGGAGGTACGAGTGCACCAGTTGATGCAACTTCTTGGGCAAGCATCAATATTTCAGGAAATATTGGCATGATGGGCCGAGGCAAAATTTTTTTGGGCATCTATCAAATTATTCTTTATCTTAACAATGACACTATAAGTGTTTGGAAGAGTGGTCCCTCCCAAAGATTGGATCATCATGGAAATGTCGGGATTTATAGAATTTAGGTAGAATATGAATGCCAACTCAGGAGGCAGGTGGATAACAACCTGGATCCTCTGCCATTTTGTGTTGAATCAAGCATTTAAGTATGTCAGAGCCTCTTGGGGGGATCGCTTTATGGTAGATAGTTGATAGTACAATGAGGAATGATCCTCATCATTCAAAAATATCTCATAGAATGGGTCTATGAGTTCATCCCAGGAGCAGATAGTGTTAGCTAGCAATGTTTGGTACAAATCTAGTGCTTTGCCTCAGAAAGAAGCTATGAGGAGCCTTAGCGCTACATTTTGAGCAGTGATTCCATGCACTAGACATATGTTTTCCACATCTTACAGATGTTTTGTGAGTGTTCTTGATCCATCTCCGGTAAACTTGGGTATAGCCTTCAAAGCCAAGGCTAGGATAACAGCCCATATAGTATGTGCTACTAGTGCTACAAGCGGACTTTTGGCATCCCATGCCACATAATTCCTATTGGTGCCTAGCAACATGGTTAGCTGAATGAGTGGAGGAAGTAGAACGGTTACCAATTGATTTGCAAGTTGTACTATCCCTAATGGTGGTACTAACAAACTAGTATTATTTTCTATTTGGAATCTAGTAATAGGCTAATGGCTCATACACCCTCCTTAAGTGCAAATTCATTTAAGGTCAGTCCCACCGGGCATGCCAAAAATTGGCAAGGTAACAACCCTTTTATGGGAAACTTAGTTTATGGTGGACCTATTGCACTAAATTGAGTAATCTTTGGGTTCTTAAAGAAGTCAAATTCTTCTATAATTGGGGTTTGGAAAGGGAAGAGGAAACAAATATAAAATAAAAGTCTGATCTAAGGTGATGCACCAAGACTTAGATAATAGGCATGATAAATCATAGATCTAAGGGTCTGATTAGCAATTTGTGATGTCCCAGAAAGGCATAAACTAAAGATTAAAATATAAAAAATTCATTCATTGACATAAAATAACTTTGCACACATATTTACTGACAAGAAGAGTCATTACACATGATCTAGACCAGTATACTTGCATTCAATTTATAGAAGTTCTGCAAATAAATCATTCAAACAATAGCAACATAGTCTAAAGTTAATCAAATGCATAAAAAAAGCAGAAAGGCCAAATGATTGGCACAGTCTGAGAGTCTTTTTGCAATAAATAAATAACAATAACAAAGGCCTAGTGTCTTTACTAAAATCTATTCTCTTTCTGCAAAATCCTAGAACCCTTCCTTTGAAACAAAGAGGAATATATATATCTGAATGCTCGCACCACCTTTGTGAGCAGTAACAAAAAAGATTTGAGAATCTTTGGCAATGATGAAAAATCAAAGATTCTTCTTGTCCATTGTAACAAAAAGATTCCAGCCAAAGCATCTAGTCGCTCCAAGTTTAGGTGCATCCTCTGCAAATGATGGCAGTGGTCCTGGTGAAGTCATGTTAGACAAGTTTCACTACCTTGCTAAAGCAGTTATGACATGTGGTAGGATGTCATAGTCCCTTGCTTGCTTCATCCATCATTTACAAGAATCACCTGCCGAATAGACATGTGGTGACATTGCGCAACCCGTGCTCATCTTTTTCTTTTGTCATTGAAAACTTGTGCCAAGGAGACACATGCAACTTTCCTTATCCTCGGTACCAACATTGGGACCTTCCAAAATATGCGAAGATGAAGCCACACGACATGCAGACAGAGCTTGACTCAAAAATGAAGGGAAGTGGCTTTCAATTGTGCATAGAGTGGACATGTGGTAGCCCTATAGGGCCATTTTGAAATGCGAAGGGAAGAGATCCTTCGGGGAGCACAAAGTGGACACGTGGCAAGGCAACGACATTTATCAAAAAGGGGCCAAATGACTTTCTAAGGAAATGTGTGGGCCGATACTTAACATAATAAAGCCTATAGGGAGCTCGATGAATATTTATTCACACAAAGTACTGTGCTTTTGGTGTGTGGGGTTTTTCACCTAGAAAGGTTTTCCCCATGTGAATCTGCGTGTTGTGGTATTAATCTTTTATGTGTGTATTTGAATGTGTTTCTTTCTCTATAATAGTTTAATGATTTAGATGAATTTGCACCATCTCCCCCACGTAGATTAGTGTTGGAAGTGTTGTTTTGCACCTTTGCTTGCTTTCAAAAAATGCAACACATTCCTTGTCCTCACAAAACTCCGATCACCTTTTTCACCACCTCCAAACCATGGCACATGCCTGACCCCTCCAAATCCTTGGGACATGCCTCATCCTCCCAAATCCATGACTTGACATGAGGAAAAATTTGGCGCCAAGGTAGATAAGAAGGCCAACTTTAGAAGTTAAACATTTTTCAAGCATGACCATTGTAATTCAAAATCAAATAAATAATGAAAACCAAGAGGCGGGTCGACTTCTTACTTTGGAGTTGAAATTTTCAAATCATTAAATAAAAATTGAAAGACAAGTTTTCCTAATTAGAAGTTGAAATCCCAAAGGACACACCCTTCTAAGATCAATGTTTATTTAATATGGTTGATCATTTTATTTTATCAACCATCTCCTACAATTTATTATCTTAACAACAATGATTTTCTTCCAAGCCAAAAGGGAAAAAAAAATTGTAATTAGAAAACATAAAGCTTAATATTAGTGAATTTCTTCCATAAGGTAGTGACTTCAGCATTCAAGCAAGTGATCTTAAAGAAACATCAACAAACCTCTAAAATAAGAAAATTTTATGATTGCTACAACAACTTCCAATCAATATTGAGACAAATTTTGTAGAATTGAGAAGAAAATTCCTATCCAAGACAAGAAATTCCACTCCTTGAGCACAGTCATTCCTTTCAAAAGTAATTGATTTCCTTCACAAAGCAACGATTTTCAATATCAGAGCAATGCCTTGGAACTATCCTTAAGGATTACCAACAAGGATTTAATATCTAAGTTTTAGAGAATTTTATCCTGACTATCAATATTCCAACAACTTCTACAACTTGAAGATAGATTTTAAGCATTATGCATCACTTTAGACAGACATTGACAAACATCTCAAGTCTAAATTTTACGAATTTAAAGTCTTTTTTTACCAAAATCAAATTTGATTATGGGTAAATCAATCCTATATTAGTGTTAACAAAAGGTTATTGATTCTAATTTCAATTGAACAAAATTGTATTTTAGTCTATTGATCCTTAATTTATGCTCTTGAATGAGATTCATTTAATCTTGTAATCATTTTTTATGCAAAAACCAATTTTTGAGAGTCTATGGTTTTGTAGCAGCACCTAGGGTTTAAGCAATTTATTAAATTTTGAGTTTTTAATGAGAAAGTGTTATCCTAGTGGATTAATTTCAATATTTTATGCATTAATGCATTACCTTTAAAAACCCTAACATAGACAACTCTCATAGGTAGAATATGATAGCCCCAAAAACTAGAGATATCTCAAAGTAGGCTCTCATCAAGGAGGATTCAAGAGGGATGCTACTTGAATCAAAGATCACATCACTGTGGGAGAATTTTAGAGAGAAAAAATTGGGAAAGATTGATATGAAAAAATTTCATGTCCCTCTACACAAGCAAGGCTACTAAAGTATCAAAGAAGATGATTGAGAGTGAAGTCGTGCAAGCAATTGGCTTTCCTCTATCTATACAATGTAATGAACTAATGGTTGAATGTTCCAAACACTATGATGTCAACACAAGGAAAATAGTGGAATCATATGAAAAAGTCATGACATTCTTATCAAAATCCACCATTAGCAAGGTATTCAACATACTAGAGCCTAAGGATATGATATACAAGAATAAGGAGGGAGCACTGACAATCTATGAGGATGACCCTAACAAATTCTTAGGCGTCATCAATAAGTATTGTTTATTAAAGTCTAGGCCTACCCTTTGCAAAGTACCTAACAAGCTTCATCAAACTGACTTCAAAGAGGAGTTTAGTAATTTAATCACCTTGCTCAACTAGATCATGCAGAGTCCTTATGATTCCTCATTCAAGAATTGGATGTTCTACTTCATGGAAGTAGTGACAATAGGTAGAGAGAAGATCAATTGGGAAAATATCATAAGAAAAAACATCAATCTACAATTAAGAAGACTAGAGTGAACCAAGAAGTTTTACATGAGCTCCTATATCATCTACTCACTAGCAAGGTCCTACGATAATATGAGATTGATGTATAGAGGCCCAGTTGGAAACAAAAAGGGAGAAATAAGAGTGTGTGAAAACTATACACAATTGTACTTCCATAACAGTTGCATTTTTAGAGGGTAAATGATGCTTTCTCCATACATATAACAAGGAATTTGAAAGGTAGCATCAATAAGAGTCCATCCCCACAAGCACATGAATTGGTGAAGAAATATGGTGCCGGTTCATTCAATTTCCCAAGTTCACATATATAAGAGTTCAAGGATTCTCATCCCTGCCATACAAGCTTCCACACTATCCTTCTAACAAGATGGTATTATTGGAGCTTCTAAGACTATTAGTCACATACAAAAAGATTCAAAATCCCTGCCATACAAGCTTCCACACTATCCTTCTAACAAGATGGTATTATTGGAGCTTCTAAGACTATTAGTCACATACAAAAAGATTCAAAAGAACAAGCCTAATATTGAGATTTCTTCCCTATTTTAGTTAGATAGTCATTGGAAATATGTTCATCCCTATAGGCAGCTGAGAAGTCAGATGAGGAGATGAAATTTTATCCCCTTATCGAGTATCCTTCATGAACTATTGGATGAACATAGAGGACTATTGGATGAATGTAAAACATGACTTTGAGAATAGAAGAAAGATGTTGTACAGGCTACCTATAGATATCATCAGGATGTGTAGAGTATTCTTGATCTCATATCAAGCACATGATGATGGAAAATTCCTCTAGCATTCTTATGAGCAGGAAAAAGACAAAGAAGTAAAAGTCAATTGGATTGATGTTGAGGTCACCAAATTGAATGAGCTAATGAAACCCACCATGTCTTACACACAAAGATGGTTAGATAACAAAAATAACAAATTGAAGAGTTAGAAGGCCCAACTTACCTTTGATATGATGGGATATTAGGATTTGTTAGATGAGGAAATAGAAAGTATAAGCATGAGTGATAACACTACTCATTCAACTCAACCTAAGAGTTACAAAAGAAAAGGAATCCACAAAGAAGGATCAAAGCAGAAGAAGTAGAGGATAGGTGCAAGTCATCCTTCCACTAGCACATCATCTATCCATGAAGTCAGAATGAACAAGAGAACCATCAATGATGGAAAATCATATAGGAATGGAGATAGTGATCAAGGTGTGAATGGATCGTTAGAATCCACTATACATAACAATCAAGGTAATAAAATAGCTAAGGGAAAGTAGCCTCAAGTACAAGAAACGAAATTGTAAACGATAAATCCATAGAGTGGAGATAAAAGATGATGATGATGAGACAACTTCTCCACCCCATGTAGAACAAGAATTTAAGGTGTTATAAATAGAGAAGAAGTGATATACTATTCCAGCACGGCTCAAGGAAAGAATGAATAAGGAAGTGATAGTAACCAAGGAAGAGACAATTGATAACTTGGATGACATCTTGAATAGAATTGGTCAAACAAAAGAGAAGAAGAAAGATACCAAGCTTTCAAAGATCACAAGAGATAGTGTAGGGTCTTGAATCATACAAATAGATACCTCAAGAGTAGACAAGCCAAAAGATGAGATCACCCCAGATGAATGCAACTTGGAAACAATTAACTTAGTTTCCTCCCACCACTGAACAAACAATGGAAGATTTGAATGATATAGTAAGGATAGTCCAAGATTTATTGAAGATTGAGCTAGAGAAAAACAAGAAGCTCCAAAGGGAGATGAATGGCCTAAAGAAATATGTACAACTTAGGAATCCAATAAGGAAATTTGACCCTTCAAGCATGCTTCCATCATTTCTTCCACCGAATTTAGTTGATGATTTGGAAGAGATGAGGAATAACTCCCAAATGTTGAAAAGATGGATTGGAAGCTCCTTCACCAAGGCAAATACATTTGTGGAAGAGCTAGTAAACATATTTGACATAGTTTTTGGTGTTCTTGATAGGACTCAAGTCCTCATAGTTTCTTATGATGCTTTCATTTACACTAGATATTTCACCATCCTGAGACTACAAGCATTGATGAACATACCCATGCAAACCTTGGTGAATGCTAGAGTGTTGATGGAAGGGAAATCATACGACTTCCACAAGTGGTACAACTTGCTCAAAATGAGAAAGATTATGTTTGAGGATATCAACAATGGTTTCACCCAAATTGAGAATGCGACTACGGTGATACATGATAAGATTGCATGGAAACAACTGATATAATAGTTGCAAAGGAGATGAAAGAAGAAGTCCCCATGGTAGTTGATCAATTGATCAAAAGAGTAAGAAGTTTTAGTGTTCTAAATTGTACTCGCCTACAATTTTGTCCTCACTTAGGCCTCACTTTGGTATCTCATCCTCTAAGGCCTGATTGAAGCACTAATTATGCTCACACAACTTTTCATTGTCTACACTGTCCCCCCTTGATCCTAGAGCCCTAATTTCTAGGACCATGGCACTGGGCACAATGGTCCTCTCAAAAAGGGCCCATTTTGGGGCCTCATAATGGTCACCTAATTTGGGTAGGGACCTAGATCTTGTGTTGTCTCATGTCAAAATTTCTTTTTTTTTTACCAACAAGTATAAAAGGAGGTCTACCCCTCTCATTTCAAACGCAATCAATCACCTAACAAATTCAAGATCACAATTATTCTCTAGAAAATTCAAGTGAGCAAGCAGTTAGTCTTCTATTAAGCATTGGAGTAGAAGTGAAGTCAAGATTCAAGCATTGGAGATGACATTTGGATTCTATGTTTTATGAAGACTATCTACATGAAACCCTAATTCCTTGTGAAGACACAAAACTTTCTAAACTACCAATTTGTTTTGAAAATGGTGGAGATTAAGGGATTCAAAAAGGGGGGCCACAAAAGTGGTCCTATTTTTATGCAAACAACATAACATAGTGTTTTTTGTGGTCCTCCTAAAATGTTAACTTTTTTAAAAAAAATTTAAAATCTCTTCAGTGAGAAATTAGTTAACATGTAGTTTATGCCAATTTTTTGGCTAATTTTTAATGAGTATATGGTTTTTTAATAATTTTCAAAGTGGAAACATCCTGAAAAAACAAAAATTTGAGCATGCTCCCCCCTAAAATAATTGAAAACTAATAAAAAATCAAAAAAAAAAAATTCAAAGTGTGTAGAATTGAGTCTAGTTTCTAAGAATGTAAGTTGCTTCAAAATTCAATGAATGTGCAAAAAACTATGCCCAAAATAGCACATGTTGGTTTTGAACAAAAATGAACACACTAACAAAAGAAATTAAAGATGAAAGCCTTAAAAAAATAAAAATGTGAAAAAATTACATGGTTTGATAGAGCTTAAGTTCGGTGTGGTGTTTTTGTAGTTGCATTGAAACAAGCACAAACTTTATGGAGAGCATGGCCAAAAATATGTGAAATTTTTTAATCTTCTGATAAAAACATGTCTCAGGCTTGAAATGGTCATCCAACCCTTTGGGTTGGATGGCCTAGTACAATCCAACCCAAAGGGTTGGTGTATTTTCCTTTCTTATACTTTAAGCTATATTTAATGCTTATATTGGTTGGATGTTTGAGAGTGGTTTTAGCTCTATAGGAGTTATAATGTAGATTCTAGGTTTTAGAGGATCATATAAATTTTTAGACTTAAGTCAAATTTTAGTAATCAACATGTAAAATTTTAGTAATCAACATGCTCCTATTAGCATTCTTTAGCTCTATATCTAACCCTTTTTATCTTCCTCAAACTCTAGACCTATCTCTCTCCTTCTCTTGTCTCTCTCACCTCTCTCTCCCCTCTCTAGGTATATCCCACCCTCTCTACCTTTCATCCTCTACTTACCCCCATTTGTATCCTTGACTTCCTCCCTCTCTCTCCTTCTCTCTCACTTGCTTATTGTTTCTCTTCCCTCCCTCTCCATTCTCTTGATCACTACCAATCCCTTCCACCCTCTCTCTCCCCATATCTAGGTCTCTCCCTCTCTCCCTCTTTACCTCACTATTTCTACCTCCCTATCGCATTACCCACCTATCTCTCCCCCTCTAGGTCTCTCACCTATCTATATGCCAACTTTCTAGTTCTCTCCCTCCATCTCCACCTTTCTCTTCCTCCCCCTTACCCCTATCCATTTATGAAATATTTCCTTCTCTTCTTTTACTCCCCACCTATCTATATCCTCCTTGCCTCTCTCACTCCCACCATGTCTACCTCTGTATCCATCCCCTTTTACTCTTGCTTTTTTTCTTCTATCTCCCCTGTTCTCCATCCCTTACCTCACTAGATCTCTCCCTTTCTTCTCCTCTCCCTCACTATCTCCCTTCCCTACTATCTATTATTCTCTCTTCCTCCCTTATTATCTTGCAGTTATCTAGGTCATCACCTCTCCATCCCACCCTCTCTCTCCCCTCTCTAGGTTTCTCCCTCATTTCCTCTCCACCTATCTACCTCTACATATAGGTATCATTATCCACCTCTCTCTATGATCCTTTATCTATTGCACTCCTCTCTCACTATCTATGTTTTCACCTCTCTTTATCCCTCTAGGGCTCTCACCTATCTATATGTTCCCTCTATAGTTATCTCTCCCTCTCTCTCCCCTCTTAACCCTCTCTTTCCTCCTCTACTTTCTATCCCCTAACCTCTTTATCTCCTCCTTCCATAGGTCTCTCAATCCCTCCATGTCTACCTCTATCCATCCCCTCTTACTCCTCTCTTTTTTATTTTTTCTATCCTCTTCTCCCTCCCTCCCCTCTCTAGGTATCTCACTCCCTTTATTCTCCTCTCCTTCTCTATCTCCCCATCCATACATACCCCCATATCTATCTCCCTCCCCCACTTTGTTATTCTCTCTTCCTCTCGTATTCTCTCTCTATTGTCTAGGTTGCCACCTATCTCTCCCATTTATAGGTATTTCCCTTCCTCTCCATCTATCTACCTCTACATCCATGTCTCATTACCCACCTCTCTCTACCCACTCTATCTATTTCACCCCTCTCTCTTTCCATCTAGAGGTATCTCATCTCTCTTTACCCCTCTAGTTGTCTCACCTATCTATCTATGCCATTTCTAGTTCTCTCCCTCTATCTCCCTCTCCTTTTACCCCTATCTATTTCTAAACTATTTCCATCACTTCTCTCTCTCCCCTCACCTCTCTATCTCCTTCCCTAGGTATTTCAATTGCTTCATGTCTACCTCTCCCTTAATCCTCTCTTTTTCGTCTCTCTCTCTCTCTCTCTTTTATTTTATCTCTTCTCTTATCCCTCCCTTTCTCCCCCTCTGCCTCTCTATCTCCTCCTCCCTCCTTACCCCATCTCTATCTCCCTTCCCTATTGATTCTTATTTTCTCTCTCCACTATCTACATCATCATCTTTTCATCACACCCTTGCTCGCCCTCTCTAGGTTTCTCCCTCTTTCCCTCTCCACCTCTCTATGTCTTAATCCATGTCTTATTACAAACCTCTCTCTATCCCCCTCCATCCATCTCACTCCTCACTCTCTCTCTCTCTCTCCCTATCTAGGTATTTCAACTCTCTTTCCCCCTCTAGGTATCTTATATATATATATCTAACCCATCTCTAGTTCTCTCCCTCCCTCTCAACCTCTCTCTATCTCATATCTCATATCTATATTAAGGCATAGAGTTTAGGTTTTATGAGTGATGATTTTTAGTTGAGGTTTTACCTTTCACTTCCTCCATACCTACTTTCATCTCTACCTTTCCTTTCCTCCTTACCCCCATCTCTATCCTTGCATCCCTCCATCTCTCTTCTTCACTCTCCCTCTCTTATTATTTCTCTTCCTCGTCTCTCTCCATTCTCTTGATCACTACCTTTCCCTCCCACCCTCTCTCTCTCTCTACCCATCTATAATTATCTCCATCCCTCCCTCTTTACCTCTCTACCTTTCCATCCCTATATACTTACCCACCTCTCTCTCCCTAAGCACTAGGTCTCTCACCTCTATATCTCTCGCATCTCTAGTTATTTCCCTCCCTCTCTACCTATCTCCCTACCAACTTACCCCTCTCTTGATCTTCATGAATTTATTTATCATTTTATTCTCTTTCTCCCTCATCTATCTACCTCTCTCCTCTCTAGGTCTCTCACTCTATGTCTACATCTCCCTCTCCCTGTCCCCAACCCTCTCTTTCTCTTTTTTATCTCTCCCTCTTCTTCTCTCTCACTCTTCTCTCTAAATCATCACATCTCCTCTTCTATCCACCTCTATCTATCACACCCCTCTTTCCCCATCTAGTTCTCTCACCTCTCTCTCTACCTCTAGGTCTCTCACCTCTCCAAATATACCCTCTCTAGTTCTCTCCCTCTTCCCTCAACACTCTCCCTTTATGAACTCTCTTATTCTCTTCTCTATCTTCCCTCACCTCTCTATATCCTTCTATAGGTATATCACTCCCTCTATCATATTCCTTAAAACCTATACCCTAAATAATTTATATACCCTATACCCTATACCAGAGAAATAGAAGGGAGAGGAAGACATGGAAGGTCTCCCACTCCCTCTATCCTATTGCCTAAAATATATACCCTAAAGAATTTATATTTCCTAAAACCTATACCACAAAGAGATAGAGGGAGAGAGAGATGGAAGGAGTGAGGGACCTAGGGAAGGAGGAGATAGAGAATTGATGGGAGAGAGAGAGGGATAAGAGGGGATGAGGTAGAGAGGTTGGGAGGGAGAGGTGATGACTTGGACAATGGAGAGAGATAATAAGAGAGAGTGGGGTAGGGAGATAGATATGGGGGTAAGGAGGGAGGGGGATGGTGAGGGAGAGAGTGATGAGCCTAGTTTAGGGTCTAGTTTTGGGTAGAACTTATAGTTTATTTACTAAAGTTATCATGGACTTTGACATTACGTGTTGATACTTTTTATGATATTTCCTTAGAACTATTGACATTGGGCTTAATCTTATTTTTGCAAACCTTTAATGATGATGGCATGTTATATAGACTATCCATGTTAATTTTGCATGTGGTTAATGAATGTTCTTTGAGGTGGTTATAGATATGCAATTATTATGTGTACTCATGTTATTTTAGGATGCTCAATTAAGGAAGACACTACCAATTGGGCATGCACCATAATGTCTAGCCAGGGAATCATTCAGAGGTTAAACGAGGTTGACGAAAAAAGATTCCTCATGAAAACCAAATGTAACCACCTTGTAGTGGATTTTAATGCTATTGAGCAGTGAAAACATTACTATTGTGCTAAATCCACATTTGGACCTACATGTCTGACTAGATTCTATGCATACATAACCATCGCCACTCCACTTTTCCTGTTTTCCCTAAATAGGCATCATCCTAGTTTGTGGAGTTGACCACCTTGTTTAGCTAATAGGATAAATAAGGATTAGATGATCCTTCTTAGGAGGTTGCTCAATTTGATATTGTACTTGTATTCTTGAGTTTCAGTAATAAAAATATACTACTCTTTTATATTCATGATTTATAATGAATGAAATAAAGTTCTGAGTTTGAGCATTTGAGTTCTCATTATTTTTAGAGGATACTTATCCAAGGGGGCCCACTTGGTGAGTAATCCATCCTTTAGTTTAGTATTATTTTAGTATTACTTTTTGTTCAATGATTAGTTAAGAATCTGGCACTGACTATTCCTGCAACCACTAGAATTCCATTCTATGATTGTTCCTACAACCAAAGCAGATAGAGTAGTGTTTTGTTTCTTTGCTCATATTTTCATCTTTGCTATGCATTTCAGCTTAGTATGGTTGTTGATTGATGATTAGCATTTACATAATTCCTTTCCAAGCAATTTACTTTTAGCATTGTATCTTTCTTAGCTGTAGGATGAAGATGGCTACTTTGAGTTCCTAGTATACATACTGTGCTGGCCAATTTCAAGTTCATGTCCCTAGGTTGACAAGTTAAATGAACCTTCATGATGATTGAATGGCTATTTAGTTTATATGTCCAATCTCTGAATCACATCTGTAAAATCTTATTAGTTAACTCATTGTAGGAGGTAGACATTTTTGGCACCGTTGTCAGGGATGATGTCAAGCTAGGAAGTTCTTGGGAGTCATTGATAATTTTTTTGCTATAGATATTTTGAAAGTTGTTCTTAGTATACCCCTCATTTAGGAAGTAATGAACCCCCTTATTCTTTACTGATTCTTTGTGTGAGTTGGTTGATAGTGAGTTTCTACCACATGCATAGAGGAAGGAGAAGGGATGTTTATAGGAGATTCCTTCTTAAAAATATTAATCCATTATAGTTATTTGAATATCAAAACCTACCAAAAGAAGAAGAAGATCCACAACCCTTTGCTAATGCCATCCCTGATCTGACTAGCTCTTAAATCTTTGAGGACCAAAATCACCTTGAGAATCCCTTCACTTTTGAACTACATTGGGCAGGCATGGGTGATGCAAATGGAAACAAACCTAACCAACCAGATTTTCCTTTCCCCATTTCCCATCAAAATGAAGTTGACAACATCAAAAATAACCTTGCTTCAACACTCTCCAAGTTTTATGGACTTGTCACAGAAGACCTTGATACCTTTTTGTTTGAGTTTGACATATTATGTAGGATTTATTATTATACCACCCATGGCCATAGGCTTAAGCTATTTCCAACCACTTTGAAAGAAGTTGAATTAATATGGTTCATGAGCCTAGGCACAGATACTGTGGAAACTTGGGAAGAAATGAAGATAAAGTTACTTGAGAAATACAAGGAATATTGCAGGGGTAGTGACATGAGAGGATGTGACATTTTTAGGATGCAACAAAAGGAGGATGAGAGCCTAGAATATTATATTTCAAGGTTTATGTTTTGCTTATAGAAAGAATCCACACAACACCCTCAATGAGGAATCACAAAAGCTACTTTTCTTGAGAGGAATCAATGAGAGTTGCACTTATTCCTTGGACCTGATGGTAGGAGGAGATATCACCCAAGTTCCTTGGGAAGACATTAAGGAAATATGCCAAAACTACTCTAGGGAAGCTTCAAAGAAAGGGAGATATTACCAATCTTCCATGGGTAAGTCATCTACTGGTGGAGTTTCAAGAATGGAGATTACTCATTTGTTGGAAGATTTCAAGAAACACATTATAAATAATCTAGCTACTTAGCTAGATAAACTTTAGGCCAAGAAGAAACAAGAGGAGGAAGAGGCAATGTTGGCAAAGTATTGCCCCCATTGCAGATAGAAGAAGGACTATAGATGCAAGATGGTAGCTAGTATTGAAGGAAAGAAGATTGCACCCAAGTTCAAGCCAATCCAAATTGAAGAAGATCAAGTCTAGTATGTTGCACAAAGGAGGCCTTGGGCTCCAAGACAAGGTATGCCACTAGATCCACTATCTTGTGTTGGGCCATTTTTTATTCCTATTCATTTGACAACTAATGAAATCCCCTATATCCATCCAACTATGGAGGATATCCACCATAGCCTTGGAGTAACCCTCCAAATGCTTAGTCCAATCATCAAAACTCCACCCTAGTGGAAGCAACCTCAAGGGAATTAGCATCCACCTCCAAGAAATTAGCAGCAAACAAATCAATAGAGAGGGAGATAGCAATGGCCAACGTAGCCAAATAGTTACATTTAGCCACCTTCTCAGCCCCAACAGCCTGCTATAATGCCTCCACCTACTAATTCAAGCTCAAATGCACCTAAACTAGCTCAACCCACACCCAATCCAAATAACAGACCAAAACAACAACTTGCATACTCTGCTAATTCAAATCAATTCCTTGCATATGTTGTGAGTGTAAGTGACATCCACTCGCATTTAGGAACTACTCTACGAACCCCTTCCAAACCCATTATCACTAAGCTTCCCATGGAAGAGGAAGAGGAACCTCTGAATGATCCCATTTAGCCAAGTGCACCTAAAAATCCTGAACTAGTCCCAGTCAAGTAGACCAAACAAGAACTACCATTTCCTTATAGATTGGAAGTTTCCAAGAAGAAGGAAGAAAAGGAGAATACAAATTTTGACATCTTGGATCAACTAAAGTATATATGTGTCCAAATCCCTCTATTATAGGGCACAAAGAATGTCCCAATCTATGGCAAGGCAATTAAAGAAGAATGCCTCAAGAAGCTAGGTAGGAAGAAGAAAGACCCCACTATGGTTCATGTGGTGGGATAGCTAGCTGACACGATGCTTGGAAAAGTGACTATCCCTAAGTACAATGACCCAGGTAGTCTTGTGGTAGTAGTTGTTATAAATGGGATCCAAATAAAGAATGCTCTGATTGATCTAGGGGCATCAATAAATATAATGACCAAGGACATCCCACACCAACTAAATGTTGCAAACATGAGGTCTACTCCTACTATCCTACAACTTACTGATAGTTCTACTATTAAGCATAATAGTGGAGGATCTTGTGGTAATTCTAGACTCCTAGGAGTACCCAACAAACTTCATGGTTCTTTCTCCTAAAGCTACACTAGGTGGGTATCCCATTATTCTTGGAAGGCCATGGTTAGCAACTATAGATGCATATAACAGATGTCACTTAGGATACATGACCATTTCTGATGGGAGGAGCACCAAATTTTTTTTTCTTTATCCTCTTGCTTAGCCATCCCATGATGAAGATAACCCTGTATGGCCACATGTTGGTGAAGAGGCCAAGGAAGTTAATTTTGTGGTGCAGCTTATAATGTTAGGCAAAAGCTCCTTCATGAAGCTTCAAGATGAAGATGAAGTTTTGGTTAACATTATTCAAAACCATTGTGAAGTGGAGGAAGCAAAAACTTTTCATTCTACTACTCCAGTCAAGACACTTCTGCCTACAGATGTTCTTCTTGTAGCCACTCTTCCTGTAGCCACTATTTTTTTAGATGAACTTCTTGCACTAATAGGTATGTCCCATACATTGCTGCCATATGAATTCAAGGTACCATGTGTTAATGAAGTAGCCATGATAGATTCAATTACACAAGTATAGGTGTTATAAAGGAAGTATCTGAATGTTAACAACAAACTAAGTGAAGAACAACAATTGTTATTGGAAAACTTATTGAGGACCCAAAGGTATGAATTTTCATGGGAATATCATGATATGAAGGGATTGGATCCTAAAATTTACACTCAGAGAATTTATATAGAGATGATTGCACCCCAGTGAGGCAGCCACAAAGAAGAATTAACCCTCCACTGAGAGAAATTGTAAAAGGAGAACTGTAGAAGTTGTTAGATGCAGGATTTATCTACCTCGTTTTAGATAGCCAATGGGTGTCTCCATTAGTGATTGTGCCTAAAAAAGGATGGAAATGGAGATTTTGTGTTGATCACATGGAACTTAATGCTTCCACCAAAAAGGACCATTTTCCCTTACCTTTCATAGATCAAGTTTTGGACACTCTTGCAGGAAAGCAATACTTCTCTTTTCTAGATGGATTCAACAGCTACAAGAAGATCCAAATTGCACCAGAAGACCAAGAAAATACCACTTTTACTTGTCCATGGGGGACCTATGCCTACTCAATAGTTCCATTTGACTTATGCAATGCACCCAAAACTTTTCAGAGGGAAGTCAGTAACATATTTTCAAACATTTCTCATGATTGCATGGAAATTTATATGGATGATTTCACTACCTATGGTGTTGATTTCGGTAAAGCATTGGAGAATCTCAAGAGAGTCCTACATATATGTGGAGATCACAATATCTCTTTAAACAATGAAAAATGATTCATGATGATGCAAGAAGGTGTATTTCTTGGGCACTACATCTCTCACACAGGAATTCAAGTAGATCCTACAAAGATTGAGATAATCACAAATCTTCCCACACCTACAAAAAAAAAGGATCTTAGGAGTTTCTTGGGCCATGCAGGGTATTATAGATGTTTCATCAAGGATTTTAGCAAGATAAAAACACCATTGTATACTCTCCTCACAAACATGTTGAGTACCAGTGGACCGAAGATTGTGACAAGGCATTTTTTGATTTGAAGGTAGCCTCGACTCATGCTCTTGTATTGAAAGGACCTAATTAGGAGCTTCCTTTCCAAATCCATATAGATGCATCTGATTATTCCATAGGATCAGTTTTAGGATAGAAAGAAGGAGCTATTGAAAATTCCATTTATTTTGTAAGCAAAAATTTGCAAGGAGATGAATTCAACTATATAGTGACAGAGAAATAAATGTTGGCATTAATCCATACCCTGAAAAAATTCATACATTACATAATAGGTGACCAAATATCTATGCAAACTTATCATGCATCCATTAGGTATCTCATGAATAAACCTTTGATCATAGGTAGACTAGCAAGGTGGTTATTGTTGATGCAGGAGTTTGACATAACCATTGTGGATAAGCCAATGAAGACCAATGTTTCTGCAGATTTTCTTTCAAGGATGACTAAATCATAAGATAATCAAGCCATAGATGACTCTTTTCCTAATGAGCATCTATTCTGTATCAATGTACAAACACCTTGGTATGCTGACATAGCTAATTATCTGGTCACAGGTAGAGTTTCTCCTCACTTCTCTCCAAAATCTAGAGAAGGGAACTCATTGAAAAACCTCTTCCTTTCTCATGGATTGTTGGATATTTTTTTTATACTGGACTAGACCATGTCATGAGGAGATGTGTGAGAGAAGATGAGACATGAAATTTTGCATGCATGTCACAATGAACCATGTGGAGGATATTTTGTAGCCAAGAGGACAACAATGAATATTTTGAACACAAGATATTACTGACCAACACTCCACAAGTAATCACTCCCTTTGATAAGTGGAGATTGGATTTTGTAGGACCCATTGACCCTCCATCAAATGGTAAGTCCTATATTCTCATATGCAATGATTATGTAACTAAATGGGTAGAAGTTAAGGCCATGGAACATGTAAGAGATAACAAAGTTTCAAATTTTCTTTATGAGGATATCTTCACAAGGTATGGAGTTCCAAGAGAGATAGTGATTGATCAAGGGGCTCAATTCACATCAATCCTTCTTATAGCACTAGTCAATTAATACAACATTAGACATAGGAATTCTACTCCTTATCACCCCCAAACCAATGCCCAAGTTGAGGTAGCCAATAGAGAAATTGAAGCCATTCTAACCATGAAAGTAGCTATCCACAAAAAGGATTGGGAAAATAGATTACTAAAAGTTGTTTGGGCCTATAGAACCACCTAGAAAACAACTACAGGCTTCACTACATTTGAGTTACTGTATGGAAAAGCAACCATGATTCCCATTGAATTCAAACATAAGAATCTTAGGACTGTGGTAACCTTAGGAATGGATATCTTTGAGGCACAGAGAGAAAGAATGATGCAGCTAAATGATTTGAAGGAGATAAGGAGAGCAGCCTTGCATCACATAGATGTGGTGCAGAATCAAAGAATCAAGTAGCATGAAAAATCTATCAAGGACAAGAAATTCCAACTAGTAGATTGGGCCCTAATCTATGACTCAAAGTATCAAGATAATACAAGAAAATTGTAGAAAAGGTGGCTAGGACCATATGAGGTTGCTGAAGTATTCCCTAATGGTGTTGTACAACTCATCACTATTGACCCAGTCAAATTCAAGTTTCTTGTCAATGGTCATCACCTCAGATTGTAACACAAGCCAGCTTCCAAGGAGGAGTTCCTACAACAATTCACTTAGTATGTAGCACCCATGTTTCCTATAGTTGAAGGAAGTGGACCTAGTGTCCCTCCTTCTAGCTAATTAAGGTACATACTTGTCATAATAAAGACTACCACTTCCATGGGATTCCATTTCTTTTCCCATCCACCCATCCATTTCCACCTTTCTATCTCTTCTATCACATCACTTCATCTCATCCCAACTCATCTTCATTAATTTCTCAACTTATTTCATAAAAAGGTGAACAATACTTTCTCCATAATCTTTGCAACGAATCCTCCACACATTTAGGTATGTGCGCATTAATTTTTATATCTTAATTTTCTTCAATTGCATTTCATTTAATCATTGTATGTTAGTATGGACATTCACCATGGCATACCAATATTCCCTACCCTATCAAATCATCATTCCAAATTGGAGGACACGTGCCCAAATTTAGGTTGGGAGGGAGGAAAAAGATGTGAATATTTTTCCCATGTGTCAATCGATGCTGGTCTATGTCAAAAAAAATTAAATTGAGCTAATTTGAAATCTGAGTGAGAGGATAGCTCGCATGCATGAAGTGACACCAACTGCCATTGGTATTTCTCTCCATTACAACTTTCCTTTATTACTCCTTCCTTTCCATTATTGACCCTGTCATATCTAAAGTTGTGTTGCAAACAAAAGGTAAAAAAAAAGGAAAAATTTAGTCGAAATTAGCATTAGAAAGTTAGCAAGTGTTGCAAGAAGGTGAATTTGATCTTCAAACGAAATTGAAGGAAGGAAACCATAGAGTGTTTGTTGGATTGCAAATAGTGGGAAGTGGGTTAGTTTGAAATGAACCCACGATACATGATTTATTACTACAAGAATCACAATGCATGGCCGAATTCAAAAACTATGGGTGGATAAACTACTTCCTGAAACTGGATGATTTCAATGAAGACATTGCACTAGAATTCGCCCAAACATTGTTTGAGGGGAGAGCCATGATAAAAGGGCTAGAAGTATTAGCAATTGAAGAAATAATTGCAGAAGTTATAGGGTTACCTGTTGATGGTGAAAATTACCTTGCTTCCAGAGATGCTAGGTTAGCTAGGGCCGAATTTACAAAGCCAAAAGACCCTCCATTAGGCATAGATAAAAAAGGAGTAAAAAGAATGTCTCTACCTGAGCCATGGAAGTAGATAGCTATCTATGTCATAAAATACATCACCTATGAAGGTCGCCAGTCGAATTTGCACTCTGTGCATTTTAAGATTTTGAATCATATGAGGTACAAAAGGAGGATGAATGTGTCAAATATGCTATACAACTTTCTTTCAATCATAACATCTAAGACTTAGAAAGGTAGGGACAATTCTATTTCCCACCATTGTTTGATTAAATTGTTAGTAGAGAAGTCTTTACATGATGTATTTGGAATGACCTAGGAAGAATTCATAAAGGTTGATCAAATTAGACCTTAGCATTTACAACTTAGAGTTTTACCTCAACCTTGTAGGTCTAGTAGGAGATTGAGCATAGCTGAAGCCACTCTTTGTGCTTCAACCTCTGGCGTAGGCCCTAGTGTAAACCTATTGTAGCAGAAGAAACCATAGAAATTAGCTCTTTTGGAATAGAGAACTTAGAGAAAGAAAGCTCTTCCTCAGGTTCTGATGATGATGTTCCACTTGGAATTCTAATGAGAACTAGGGAACATAAGAGAGAAGTAAAAATGAGAAAAGGAAAATCCAAAAGGAATCTAGCAGAAAAGAGGTGCCAAGCTCTAAGAAGAGAAAGGATGATATTGTTCATCTTGCAGCCAAAGAAAAACATAAGAGTCCTCCTAGAAAAGCAAGACCAGCTAGGCCAACCTTTTTCATGTCTTTGTAGGGAAGCCCTAATTCTAGAGAAATATCATAGGGGGATGTAGAAGCTCCAATGAAGTAGGAGAATGTTGAGGAAGAAGATATATTTAAGATGACAACAAACATAACATTGGCCGATCTTGCTAACATTGCAAGAGAAATGGAAAATAAAGAGTATGAGGAAAATTAGGATTTCCTATAGCAAGATATCCTATAGCAAAAGCCAAAATAAGAGAAAAAGTAGGAGTTCCTACAACAACAACCCAAATTGGGAGAACAATCAGTACCCCTGTAGCCGGAATTAACAAGATAGCCTGAATCCTTGCAGTTAGCACTAGTACCAAAAAAGATGATGGTAGGAATACATAAAACCCCTGATTTTTCAATACATAAGGTTGCCATGAATTTATGGAAAGAGATGTAAAGAAGAGACGAGGAATGGAAGGATGAAAAATACAGATTGAAGAGGGAAATTCAAAAGAGAGGTGAGGAAATTAAAGACAAAGATGCAAAAATTGCCACCTTAAAGAAGAGGGTGGATGATATGGCAGCCTTGGTACCAAAATTTTTGGAAGTAGGACCCCTCCAAGGGTCTATTCTTTGCATTTGAACGAGAAATATCTATCTTTTAAACTGGAAAAAATTGTCTCAAGTTTGAACCCTTATATTGAAACCCCTACTAAATTTCTAAATGCTTATCGAATTGCCTCCCTTGAAATGAAGAATTTTTTGTGTGAGTTTTATTTGCATAAGTATGTTGTGACTCAAGACCATGATTGGAATCTACTGCCGTATGTTGGGGATGTCCAATTAAGGGAATTTATGTCTTAGGTGAAAAATGAGATTAGTTGGGGACAACAATATGGGGCTTATAAGCAAATGGAATCCAACATTCCCCTATCCATTAGGGCTGAATCAAGGAATCCATGGGATATTTCTAAGGGATGGCACAAAATTCTTCTCAAAATGAGCTATGGTAATAGGATTATGCCTTGGATAGAAGTAGTTTATAGTGAATATGAGGCAAAGGAAAAAGCAAGAAAGGAAACTGTGAAGAGATACCTCTCACAAAGATGAAACAACTTAACTAATGATCTCAAGTAGACTGAGCCTCATTCCATCTAGAACTATGCAATAGATCTTAAAAGAATTGAAATATATATTCACATTTGAAGGAAAAAAGGGAAAATTTGGCTTCCCCTGACTTTTTAGCCACCCATCCTAATGTGGCCTATATTGAACTTCAGCTTCTACCAATATGATATTGCTGCAAAGAAGCAGAGATGGAGTAGATTGGATAGATTGGGAGAATTTTATTGGGATCTTGATTCAAACAACACACTTTGATGTGGGATAGTTGTCAGCTATAAATTTTAGATCCTTGACCAAGCAGAAGAACAACTCTTCCCCTGCTAGAGGACCAAAAAGACCTTAGGTTTGGGGGAGTGATGAGCCTAGTTTATGGTCTAGTTTTGGGTAGAACTTATAGTTTATTTGCTGAAGTTATCATGGACTTTGAAATTAAGTTTAGATAATTTTTGTAATATTTCCTCATAACTATTGACATTAGGCTTAATCTTACTTCTACAAACCTTTAATGATGATGGCATGTTATACAGACTATCTATGTTAATTTTGCATGTGGTTATTGAATTTTCTTTGAGGTGGTTACATAAATGCAATTATTGTGCGTACTAATATTTTCATGCAGATTTAATTTGAGGATGCTAAATTGAGGAAGACACTGCCAACTGGACATACATCATAATGTCCAGCTAGGGAATCATTCAAAGGTCAAAGGAGGTCGATGGAAGAAGATTCCCCATGCAAACAGAAAGTAACCACCTTTTAGTGGACTTTAATGTTGTTCAACAGTGTGGGTATTATTGTTGTGCTAAATCTGTGTTCGGGCCTGCATGTCTAACTGGATTCCATGCATGCATAACCACCGCCACTCCACTTTTCCTTTTTTCCCTAAATAGGTGTCCTCCCAGTTCATGGAGTTGACCACCTTGTTTAGTTGATAAGATAAATAAGGATTAGATTCTCCTTCTCAGGAGGTTGCATGATTAGATATTGTTCTTGCATTCTTGAGTTTCAATAATATAGATATACTACTCTTTTGTATTCATGAATTACATTGAATGAAATAAAGTTATGAGTTTGAGCATTTGACTTCTCATTAGGTTTAGAGGATACTTATCCAAGGGGGCCCACTTGGTGAGTAATTCATCCTTTATTTTAGTCTTAGTTTATTATTACTTTCTATTAAGTGATTAGTTAAGAATCTGGCACCCACTGTTCCTGTAGCCACTAGAATTCCATTTTGTGGTTGTTCCTATAGCCAAAGCAGATAGAGTAGTGTCTTGTTTGTTAGCTCAAATTTCCATCTCTGTTATGCATTTCATCTTAGTATTATTATGTATTGATGATTAACTTTACGTCATTCCTTTCCAAGCAATTTACTTTCAACATTGTATCTTTCATAGTTGTAGGATGAAGATGGCTACTTTGAGTTCATAGTGCACATACTATGCTGGCCCATTTCAAGTTCACATCCTTGGGTTGACAAGTTAAATGCACCTTCATGATGATTGAATGAATATTCAGTTTAGATGTCCAATCTTTGAATCACAGCTACAAGAGCTTAGTTGTTAACTCATTGTAGGAGGCATACAAAGAGGAAGAAAGGGGGAGAGAGAGGCATCAATATGACTAATACCCTCAACCTTGTGTACCCTAAACCTTGTACCATCATTCTTATACCCTATACCCTAAACCTTATATCCTACAACCCATTATCTAAACCCTATACAATGGAGGGAGAGATGATGACCTAGAGAGGGGAGGGAGATAGAAGATGAGAGAGGGAAGGATAAAGAGAAAGAGAGAGAAAATTAGGGAGGGAGTGATTTAGATACCTAGAGAGGGAAGAGGTAGAGAGATGAGGGAGATAGAGAAGAATAAGAGAGATAAGTTCCCAAATAAAGAAAGAGGGTAAGGAGGTAAAAAGGAATGAACTAGAGAGGAGAAAGATACAAAGGTGAGAAACCTAGAGCCTAGGAAGAGAGGTGGTTGAGAAACCTAGGGTCCAGAGATAGAGGTGAGGGAGAGAGAAGGGGAGAGATAGGTGGGTAATGAGATAAAGAGGGAGAGACATAGGGATGGAGAGAGAGAGGTTGGGAGGGAGAGGTAGTGATCATGAGAATGGATTAGAGAGTGGAGAGAAACAATAAGAGTAGAAGAGAGATGGAGGGAGACAAGGATATATTTGGAGATAAGGAGGGAAGTCAAGAGAGTGTAAAAGATACCTAGATAGGGGATAGAGAAGACAAAGAGAGAGAGAGGAAATAAAGAGGTGAGGGGATAGAAAAGTGAAGGAGAGAGTTCATAAAGGGAGAGGGGTAAGGGGTGATGGAGAGAGAGAGGTGGAGAGGGAGGGAGAGAACTAGAGGGAATAGATAGAGAGGTGAGATACATAGAGGGTGGAGAGACGTTAGATACCTAGATGGGAGAGAGAAGGGAGAGATAAATATAGGTAGATAGAGAGAGGTGCCTAATGATACATGGATGGAGAGGTATAGAGGTGGAGAGGGAGGGAGGCAGAAGCCTAGAAAGGGGAGAGAGGAAGAGAGAGGTCGGGAGGGAGAGGTGACGACCTATACATATTTAGAGATAAATAGAGAGGGAGATATTATAAGAGATAGTAGGGGAGGGAGATAGATATGAGGGTAAGAAGGGAGGGGGAGATAGAGAGAGAGGGAGAGACCTAGAGAGGGAAGAGAGGTGAGAGAAAAGAGAGAGAGAGAGAGAGGAAAGTATCAATATTCACAATACCCTCAAATATATGTACCCTAAACCCTATACCATCAATCTGGTACACTAAACCCTATACCAATACCCTCAACCCTAAACCCTATATCCTTAACCCTGTACCTAAAACCTATATCATACTTTCTATTCCCTAAACCTTATACAAGGGAGGGAGAGGTGATGACTGATAAAGGGGAGGGAGAGAGGAAATAATAGAGATAAGAACAAATATAAAGCAATGGATAACGAGGGAGGGGGGACAGGTAGATAGGGAGTGATTGGGAGAACTAGAGAGGGGATGGATAGAAAGGTGAGGGATATCTAGAGAAGTTTACAAAGAGATAAAATGGGGTAAGGAGGCAAGGAGAGTGGTGGAGAGGGAGGTAAATAACTAGAGAGGGGAGAGATATAAGTCCTAGAGCCTAGGGAGAGAGGGGTGAGAGACCTAGGGGAGAGATAGAGTGAGATATATAGAGGGGGGAGAGAGGTTGGTAGTGAGATAGGGAGGGAGAGGTAGAGAGGTAAATATGGAGGGAAGGAGATACCTAGGGATGGGGAAAGAGAGGGTGGGAGGGAGAGGTAGAGAGGTAAAGATGGAGGGAAGAAGAGAGATAGGGATGGGGAAAGAGAGGGTAGGAGGGAGAGGTGGTGATCGAGAGAACAAAGAGAAAGGGGAGAGAAACAATACGAGAGGGAGAGAGAATAAGAGAGAGGGAGGGATATATGTGGGGGTAAGGAGGGAAGGTGAGGTAGAGATAGAGATGGTGGGAGATACTTTGAGAAATAGAGTGAGAGAGAGAGAGAGTGAGGGTGTGTAAAGAGAAAGGAGACATATAATAGTGAGTAAAGGGAAAGATAGAGAGGTAGTGATAGATCTTGGGGGGATAGAGGAGAGAGTGAGATATGGAAAGGTAGAAAGGAAACATAGAAAGAGTCATAAAGAGAGATGTATAGTTTTAGATTTTGAGGGCGATAAATAGAGTGAGAGAATGCTAATAATAGCATGTTGATTACTAAAATTTGGTTGTCTGAAAATTATATGATCTTCTAAAACCTAGAGTCTACATTACAACTTCTAGAGATCTAAAACCACTTTTAAACATCTTGCCAAAATATACATGAAATATAATGTATACACCTAAAAATTCCTAGAGATAATTAAATAAATATTTATTATTTATTTGATGGCTTCATTCTTCCATCAATAGATAAATTGAACAATTTATTTATTTGATTTACATGTCTTATTCCTTCAAATCAATTTATTAATTAAAAATATTTATTATTTAATTAAAATTCATCATTTCTTCTAAAGTCCATTTTAATTAAATAATTCTATTTATTATTTACTTAATCATCTAGTTGAAGTCTTCAATCCTGATTCCACATCATTTCCTCTTCCATGTCATCTCATCACCATGTGTCTAAGTAAATTAAAAAAAATTAATATTTAACTCTACAATTATCCTCAACATCATCCCTAATTAATAGGATGAGGAGGCTTATGTGTCCTACTTCCTATATTCTCTCTCACATCCCTACATCCTCAAGGGTGGCTTTTTCCACATCAACTTGGTCAAAGTGACTCATCATCTACTTGTCCTAGGAAGCCTAAATCTTCTCCAACCTCACTAGATTGTTGACTCCTTCATGTCTTGGGAAACCTATATTCTCTCCAACCATCCTATATCCTAGGAGTCTTCATCCCTAGACAAGGTGAGCATGATTCCATGTTGCTTCTCATTCCACCTTGTCCTCCACCTTGTCATCGTAGGAGGAACTTCTTTCCCCTTTCTCTCTCACATCTCAACCAATTCTTCTCAGCCATTCATTCTATCAAGATTCACTCTTAACCATTGATCTTTGCCAGCTTGTATTTTGGCCTTGGAAAATCTATATAAGGAATCCTTTGTTCAACATTTGAAGCTAGTCACTTTAGAGCAATTGAATAATCAAACATTCAACAATATCAACATTGTAGTATTTTCAAAAGCATGCCTTTGGCTTAGCTTAGTACCATTGTAGAAGTTTATCATACCATTTATTCAACATTTTTTTGCATTGTCCTCACTATCTCCATCTTAGTTGTATTATAGTTCATTGCATCTCTCATGCAATAGAGTCCATTTAGTTTTTGTCATCTTGAAGCAAACAGTAGTGCAATATGAGAGAAAACATCACAACAACAAGATCAAAAGTTGATAGGATAGAATGGGACAATTATGAAGGTTTAATGTTTTTAGTTTACTTTACTTGTTTCATTGGTGATTTGGATGTTTTGTAGGATTTTGTGAGTTTTTGTTAGCTTATTTCAATAGTCTTACATTTAGTTAAATTCCCTCATCATATTTTTGGTGCCCGTCATGGGGCCCAACCCCAATTTTAACATTTTTTTTAGTTTTAGTGTATACAGGTGTGAAATCTGTAGAGTGGCACATTTGTAACCCAATTTAGTGCATTTATATGTTTTAGTAACACATTTCATACTTATTTTAGTGTATTTAGCCAATTCTTTAGCAAACTTACATTATAATTTAATTCATTCAATCAATTTGGTAATGCATTCAATGCATTAAGTAGCACATTTACAATGTACTTTAGTGTGTTTGTTAGCTTTAGTAGCACGTTTTTTGAGTAGTCTAGTGCATTTGTTGCATAGTTTAGTGCATATAGGAAATTTAGTAGTGCATTTAGTCACTCTTTTATCATATTCATCATAGAGGGTCTATAAATTTTCATCTAATTTGGAGGAATCTAATTTGTAGGAATTTATGAATGTCGAAGACTAAACTCTAAAACTACTAACAGTGTTCTTGCAGGGTTTTAATTTCATTTAGGCACCTAGATTAATTAGGAGGATTTGTAATCTACCATTCATGTTCAACATAGTTCAAGTAGGTAGTTAATTTACAGCATACAAATCTGCATACAATCTTGTGTTTTCATAGAACAAATGCACATAGTTTAATCTAGGTGGGTGAATAAACAAGTGTTTATTTTGTTTACAAAAAATTGATATGTCATGCTCAAAGATATTGCACACTTAACGTAATTTTTTAACCTATATTGAGAATTGGGAAGAAGTAATTATTGAAAACAATTTTCTCCAGCTATAAATAATTGGCCTATCATTTGGGAGTTAATTAAATGTAATAATTCAAAATACTCTTTGACCTAATAGCTATGACTATGACTTTTATCTTTATCAACCTAGAGAACAAACTTACTTGGTCATCTAAAACTCTTAATCTTAAGAGTTGAATTATTATTATTATGAAAATAATAATAACATTTATCAACTCTATCCTTTTAATAAATAAGGTAACTATTAATCATGAATTTCTTAATCCATAAATAAATAGTCCAATATTAAAGAATACCAATTTTTTTTACTATGCAAATGTCATAATAATTAACTTTCTATTTTATTTGTAGTCATGTTAATGTTATTCATTTTAACTCTTTATTTTGGGAGAAGTAATATTAAATATTTGATCAATAGATGGCATTGGCATTCTCATTGGAAATTATTAGATTTGATAAAAATATGTTGAATAAACAATTGAAAAAAACCAAATCATATTATAAAATAGAAATGAGTTTATTATCATAAACCTTCATCCTATTTTCAATTAGAAAATGTAACATTATAAAGTGAAAATATTTCTAATATCTCTTCTCAACTAAATTATAGGATGAAATAAAGCAAATAAATCTTCTTTCTAATTTTAATCAAACCATATCATGTTATAAAATAGAAATATTTCTATTTTAAATGAGATTTGTTTTATAACATGATATGGTTTGATTAAAATTAGAAAGAAGATTTATTTGCTTTATTTCATCCTATAATTTCGTTGAGAAGAGATATTAGAAATATTTTCACTTTATAATGTTACATTTTCTAATTGAAAATAGGATGAAGGTTTATGATAATAAACTCATTTCTATTTTATAATATGATTTAGTTTTTTTCAATTATTTATTCAACATATTTTTATCAAATCTAATAATTTCCAATGATAATGCCAATACAATCTATTGATCAAATATTTAATGTTACTTCCCCAAAATAAAGAGTTAAAATTAATAACATTAACGTGACTACAAATAAAATAGAAAGTTAATTATTATGACATTTGCATAGTAAAAAAAATTGGTATTCTTTAGTATTGGACTATTTATTTATGGATTAAGAACTTCATGATTAATAATTACCTTATTTATTAAAAGGATAGAGTTTATAAATGTTATTATTAATTTCATAATAATAATAATAATAATTCAACTCTTAAAATTAAGAGTTTTAGATGACCAAGTAAGTTTGTTCTCTAGGTTGATAAAGATAAAAGTCATAGTCATAGTTATTAGGCCAAGGAGTATTTTGAATTATTACATTTAATTAACTCCCAAATGATAGTCCAATTATTTATAGATGGAGAAAAGTGTTTTCAATAATTACTTCTTCCCAATTCTCAAGATAGGTTAAAAAATTATGTTAAGTGTGCAATATCTTTGAGCATGACATATCACTTTTTTGTAAACACACTAAACACTTGTTTATTCACCCACCTAGATTAAACTATGTGCATTTGTTCTATGAAAACACAAGATTGTATGCAGATTTGTATGTTGTAAATTAACTACCTACTTGAACTATGTTGAACATGAATGGTAGATTACAAATCCTCCTAATTAATCTAGGTGCCTAAATGCAATTAAAACCCTGCAAGAACACTGTTAGTAGTTTTAGAGTTTAGTCTTTGACATTCATAAATTCCTACAAATTAGATTCCTCCAAAGTAGAAAATTTATAGACCCTCTGTGATGAATATGATAAAAGAGTGACTAAATGCACTACTAAATTTCCTATATGCGCTAAACTGTGCAACAAATGTGCTAGACTACTCAACAAATGTGCTACTAAAACTAACAAACACACTAAAGTACATTGTAAATGTGCTACTTAATGCATTGAATGCATTACCAAATTGATTGAATGTGTTAAATTATAATGTAAGTGTGCTAAAGAATTGGCTAAATACACTAAACTAAGTATGAAATGTGCTACTAAAACATATAAATGCACTAAACTCGGTTACAAATGTGCCACTCTACGGATTTCACACTTGCATACACTAAAACTAAAAAAAATGTTAAAAATGGGGCTGGGCCCCATGGTGGCACCAAAAATATGATGAGGGAATTTAACTAAATGTAAGACTATTGAAATAAGCTACTAAAAACTCACAAAATCCTACAAAACATCTAAATCACCAATGAAACAAGTAAAGTAAACTAAAAACAATAAACCTTCATAGTTGTCCCATTCTATCCTATCAACTTTTGATCTTGTTGTTGTGATGTTTTCTCTCATATTGCACTATTGTTTGCTTCAAGATGACAAAAACTAAATGGACTCTATGGTATGAGAGATGCAATGAACAAGTACAAAGAAAATTTATTTAATTTATACATATTTATAAACAAAAGTACAAAGAAACCTAGAAATACGTGTAAATTCTTGAACTCGCTTTTCCCCACCAAACAACATAATAAAGCCTAGTCATTTCAATTCATGATTGCACATCTCATTTAAACCGGTTGTAATGTATTATAATTACCTTTATAAAAAATTACAAAATGAAATAAACTAGCTATTGCACCTTAGGTGTGCAATGGGTTACCCTGAATAGTATTTTATTTTTTTGTAGACATATTGGTTGAAATAGAAAATAGTTTAGATAATATAAAAAGGCAAGAAATGAAATAAATTACATGCAAATGTTTTTTTTTGTTTTTTTTTATTATGTGTACACATTGATTAAAATAGAATAATATGTATGTAACTTATTAAAACAACACATTAAAAAACTTAAAAGGAAATAGTATACAAATAAACAACTTAAATTTATGTGATTAAAAAAATGTAGAATAAGGATATATATACAATGATGAAAATAAAGTGTTTTTTATAGAATGTTTAATTTGCATTGCAACCTAATGTATGCAATTGAATACATTGGTATAACGAAATTGTAATATGGTCACATTGAACTACAATGTATTTGTAATAAATAAAAGATATATTTAGTATTTGAAAAACAACTAATAGAAACATGAATGTTGAAGTTGAAATTCAATAAAAAATATTGGTTACCTTTGGTTGACTAGTTTGTAGGTCTTAGACAATGAGAACATAGTGTAAATGAGCAATGAGAGGAACCTACAGTAAAGCAAGAAGAGAGATATAATTTACAACAAATAAACTATTTAAATATTGGTATTGAAGAAAATAAGAAAATGGCATACCTATAGTGGTTAAAATGCATTTTAAGTGTCTAAAGAGTTTGAATTTGACATTGCTTTTAATCAATTCTCTTTGTTTTTTCAGAGAAAAACATATGGGCTTTGTTGCATGTGTGCATATCGTTGGAATGTGAAGGTTGGGTGTATGCACAAAATTTGTAGATTACGAATTCTTGAAATAGTTGTGAATGTCAGGCCTTTCTAGTCTATGTTGCCAATGTCAATTGTGGCCCTTGTAAGTGTTAGTCCTTGTGACTTGTGTATTGTCAATTCCCATACCATTTTAAGTGAAATTTGATAGTGAAGCCCCCAACTAAGCGGGGTTATTGGGACATTATTTAGGTGGTCCAATATAATGCTTTAAATGAACAACAACAAACAAGGGTAGTTGAGGTGGTTTTTCACCTTCATTGTATACAATTGCTTTTACTTGACCAAGTGCACCATTCACGAGCCCTATTTTGACCCATATATTTGAACATAACATGACCTCTTGGCCAATAGATAAAAAAAATTGAGCCTGAAGTTGTTCTTCATTTGGATTTGTGTATGTTGACCCCCTAAGTTGCTCTGTAGTGGAAAGTGCACATGGAGTTGCCAAAGACAACAACATATGTTTGTTATCTAGTAACACCAATTATTTTGTTGTAAATAGATGTATGGTAGATGAGAATATAGAGTTTTCTATAGAATTGAGTGAGGAATTTGAGCAGGACATTAGAAATTTCTAGTCTTCTTGTGTAGGCTTTGCATTTCACAGATTAGAGAGAAGTGCACGAAAAACAATTTGGGAAGGATCATCACCAATTTATCAAAATATTCTTGTCAAAGTTAGCACTGTTGTGAAGGTGCACCATAGAGTCAGGCACCATAGGAGGTAGAAGCATACATGGGGATATCTTTAACTAGTGGCAGTTGGCCCAAGTCACCAAAGGGAATAATTGAACGCCCTCCAAAGGGCAAGTGGTTGTGGATGGGGAATGCTTCCCATAGTCTCATTCTAATACGTTCTAACAACTTTGGACCAATGAAGCTCATCTCATCTATTAAAATGTACCTAATAAAGTACATGCTTTCTTGGAAGCTCGTAAGTGTTTTCCCTTGTAGGGGGGCATTTCTTTTATTAGAATACAAAGAGAAAAATGAATTGTTGATGCTTGAATGTTGAATACAACAACACTTGTAAGTGCAAGAAGCAGTAATGGTGATTGGTGAATCAAAGTTGAGCTCATGAGGGAAAGCCTTTTTTTTATGAGGTGTGACTTTCCAATTCTTGTAGTTCCTTGATAAATTGGCTTTAGTGGTGGTTGCAATGGAAGAGTGCTTAGATGGCACCAAATTATATCGAACACTTTCTACTACTGAGTAGAGAAAGTAGTATGGGTGTGTTCATTAAGAATATGGTGCACTTGCAAGGTTGATCAATTGGAGTCTATGAAAGTAGTAGAAAAATGCATTTGCAGTGGGGTGAGACTAGTATGTTGTCATTCATGCTGCATGTCAATGTCACGTCGACCAAGCATGTTTAGTGCATCAAGTTGTATAGGAAGGTATGGGTACAAACTTGAGAGAACCTATCATTCTTCAAGGTTGTGTCCTTGCAACACATTGTCAATGCTTGATTTGTTGCTAACATCCAATGCTTTGGCTGGTCTGGATACTTTCTTCCATCCAACCAACCCTAGAATAAGAATTAATTATAGAGATATAAATGGGCTCTATCTTGGAGCGCACAAAAATACTTGGGGAGCATGGACGCGATGACATGGCCATGTGGGAAAGGATGTTTTGCATTTGTGGGAAATGATACTGCAACAATCCTTATTGTCCACTTATATGTTGTGTGGTCATGCTTGAAACCTTCCTTGCCACTAGCCCAACTAAAGACTTCATGAATATATGTTTTGTAGTGTGGGCAGAATTTCATTTTTTTAGGATTCTCAGGAGATCATTATAAAATGTAGGAGAAAACTGACAATGAAAAGATGTGAAATGGAAAAATGATGGAAAAGAAAACTGACAATGTCAAACATCCAGATGCGTTTGCATTGTCTTGCATCCTTTATCCAATAGGTTGCACCATTGATTGAAAAGATAAAAAGTGGATGACCAAAAACTCCTGAGAGAAAAAAAGCAGCATAAAAATTAATGGTAGCAATCAAATTGATTGTCTCCTTGAAGGTAGTGAACCGTCAATTGCACATTTTAGGTTGTACAACTTCACATTGGATATGCCTTTGACGTAAAAATAGTTAGATATAATAATATTTTTAAAATGTATGTAATAATTATATGTTTATGTTAAATGGTATTTGTTTATAATTATAGTAAAATAAATAAATTTATTTGTAGAGAATGTGAATCTCATTAAAAGAAAATAAAAATTGAAGGATAATATTTTTTTATTCAAAATTTTATAAGATGGTTGAAACTATGTATTAGTTGATGACTTGCAAATATGTTCTATAATATGATTTTATAATTGACACCAATGCAAACGATCCAATGAAAAAGAACTGGAGAGAAAAAATAATTTCACATTTTCATAAGATTACAACATTTAAAATCATAGAGAAAATGAAGCAAATAAAATAATTAAAAATTAAGTACTTACAAAAATGGTTATTGTGATGCCTAAAATAGGAATAATAGTATTAATTTGAATAGCATTAGTTGTTGCTCTTGTCCTATAATTAGTAACACATAGGTAGAGTGCAATATGTAGATATAGATTGCAAAAGCTATACAAATTCATATTGTGAGACTGTGTATTATACAATTGAGCTTATTGTTAGGTTCACATATGACTAAGCCATAAGGATACTACACCTTAATTAAATCTTTAAATTGAACAACAAAAGAAACACTATTTGATCAAACAAATGTTTCTAGAATGATTGTACAATATTAGATTCTCATATGCAAATGATAATGAAATTATATAATGGTCTCAAATTGAATAAAATGATTTTGTTGAATACCTCTAAATATAAGGACACAATAACTTATCATGCAAACTTCTGTTTACTTATCTTTAAGAAGAAAGAAGGGTACCGTGAGGAAGTTGATCAAACTTAAGAAAAAAAATTAAATTAGAGTAAAGTAATTTTGAGATTGTGGGGACAACCTTGTAATCATGAAACAATCTTAGGGAAAAAAGAGTTAAATCATAGTGGATAACATGTGGATGGGAATAAGAGTAGGCATGAGAATAAGAGAAAACATTTATGAGAGCATGCATTTGAATAATGAATAAATAGATATAGGGAATGTATAAGGATCTGTAAATGTACAAAACTTGGAGATATGCAGTAGGTGTATAGAAAAATATATAATAAGATAGATGGACATCATACGATAAGAAATACTAGCATGTAAAATTCAACATTAAAAAAATGAATTATAATTACTTTATAAAAATATCTCTTATTAATTTATTTTATTTTAATTAAAAATTTGAAATTAATATAATCAAACAACATATAACAACAAAAATTAATATTGAATAGTAAAGTAAAGTTATTTAAGCAATGTTTGGTGAATAGTAGACATAATTTTTCAAATAAATCATTGACCTGTTAACAAGCACTGCCTTTAAGAATAGCATTTCCCACACAAACAACAAACAAGAAATGACCAAACAATGTCCACTATTAGTTTCTTGGAAGTTGCCGGTGTTTAAAATACAATTCAACCAAATTTAATCTAATTTTGGTATAGATTTTTTTTTAATATTAAAAATTATTTTTAATAAAGTCTAAATATTAAATTTTAGTTAATTTTAAAATATCATTTTTTAAGTGTATTAATGTAAAAATTAATCAAAATATTAAATCTTAATTATCTCTAAAACATGGATAGATATTTTTTTATACTTGAGTGAGCTTTACATAGATGTGTAAATATATTTTATTCACAATTTTTATACATTATTTAGTCATCTTAAAATATATAATTATATTGCTATATTATTATACATATGCAATTTGTTATCAAAATTTTAATAAATTATTTATTTTTCTTATGTAAACAAATTATTTGATAGTTTTGCATATTTTTTAAAATTTAAACCAAAAAAAATTATTTATTACAAAAATATTTAATAATTTAAATTAAATAAATGACACAAAACTACTTTATTTATTTACTATCTTATTTTACTCCAATAGATCAATGCATTATTAAAAGAAAAAAAAAGAAAGAAAAAAAAAAAGTGTTTAAGAAAGAAAGACCATGTGAAGAGCAAAAACAAAATAAATTATTTTATTACAAAAGAATTTATTAATTTAAACTAAATAAATGTCACAAACTAGTTTATTCTTCTTATTTTATTCTAATAGATCAATGCATTATTAAGACAAAAAAAATAAAAAGTGTTTAAAAAGAATGCCCATGTGAACAACAAAAACAAAAAAATGATTCATTTAAATTTTTATATCCTTATTGATTATTAAATACTATGTCTAAAATTTTGATACTTTGATATTTAAATGATTTCAAATTTAAAATAAAAGGTAAGAGTTTTTACTTCTTATTAACATACTCACACTCTTACACTTCACCACTTGTTGACATTGTAGAATGCCTCTAGACATAATGACACAAACTTAGCTTATTTTACTTTATAACTAAAAGCATTCATTCCTTCATTAACGCTTCCCCTCTTTCAATATATATACATCTCTCTTTTCCTCTCTCTATATATCACCTCCTATATCTTTCGCTTTCAATCTCTCCATTTCCTCCTCTCTCTATTTCTCTATATCCCTCCTCTTCTATCAACACTATTGGCAGGAACACGATGCATTGCGTCCCTTGTTAGTATTGCAACTAGTATTTAATGAACATTTCCTATGCTAAAGGATACTAGCTACAAATATGCCATTCACTAGCTGCAACTAACTCATTCACACAAGGAAAATAAAGACAACAAT
The DNA here is from genome assembly GCA_007258455.2 of Sequoia sempervirens. NCBI lineage: Eukaryota > Viridiplantae > Streptophyta > Pinopsida > Cupressales > Cupressaceae > Sequoia > Sequoia sempervirens. The sequence goes on along the minus strand of VDFB02256132.1, from coordinate 136,693,701 downwards.
GGTGAGATGTTGAAATCTCTAAAGTAGGATTTTTAGGGAGATCAATCCACTCATTCACCCAAAAAATAGGCCATGTCAGATCATGTACTAACTCCTATAGATCTATGGTTAGACAATTTCAAAAATAATAAATACATTCAATTAATGAGGCATTGGCTTAAACTACATGGAACAGTGGAAGCATAGACAACTTCTGATAGTAGCATGTCTACAGACTCAAGAAAGTGTGATAGCTTGGTGGGGAATTTAATATTGTACTAAGTGTATCCATACCTTATTTAATGCAAATATATTCTAACTAGAGAGGCAGGCCTAGCAGATTTCTTTTGAATCAATCTATTCAACCTTCTATGAAGAGATATTGAAACTAGGGGAGACATACCAGTAGCCACTAGGGCTAACTTTGCGCATTCATGTAGAGTGAAAAATAGGTCCATTTCAAATTTTTTTTGGGCTTCTTCGTAAGTGAGTTAGGACCTTAAAAAGAAAAAAATAGCTTCTAGGTATTTAAAATGCACCTTGTGGAACCCATAAAGCGAAAGGTGCTAAAAAAGGGTGTTTTTAAACCTTCATCCCCTACATCTTTACCACTTCACCACTACTCGTTCATTATAAATCCAAAAAACAATTAAAAATTTAAGCCTATGTTTAATTATCAATTAACCTATTTCAAGTTACGTTTGTATGTGGGCTCGGTCAAAACATCATGTGGGTCTGCTCTAGGAGGTGATCACTTTAATCCTAACCTCACCACATTACATTGTTAACCACGTGACCCATATTCCTTCATCAAACCATGCGTATGAGTTCACCATGTGTCCCATATGCTTTCATCAAACCACACGTATGAGTTAACCTAACCGCAGGTTATTGGGTAGCTTTAAGCCCTAAACTCATCATCTCCTGAGGATTTTTCTGCCTTTTCATTCAGGGTTCCTTTCTCCCACCATCAATGCGAGCTCTTGCGGCCATGGCAACTTCCTCTGGCTCCATTTTGCTGCAAGTAATGTCTCCACCTCTCTTCACTTGCAAGATTGTTTGTTCAACAATGGTTTTTTTTGGTGTCAATAGTTTTGAGTGCATTTTGGTGTGTTTAAAAATTATTTCTCTACATGGCATTAAGGGTTTGATTGTAATCATTTTTATTTACATGTGACTGGTAGAAATTTGATCCCTCGTGAATTATTCTATCTATGGCATCGAGGGTTTGACTGCAATACTTTTTTTTGACATTATTCTATGAATTAATCACATGTAATGTGATTTAAACAGAACATTGATGATATTTTGACCAAGTATAATCATGAAATTTAATGGGTATATTATCAAACACCAGTATAATCATGAAATTTTATGGGTTTTCAATTTTTACCCCAAATTATTGAGTGGTTTCAGGATACAGGTTAATGGGTAGACGTTTTCTATTTTCAGCAATTATAATATGCACATGAAATTAAATGGGTATATAGGTTTTGTTGGATTCTCTTTGAATCCCTACATTATAATCATTAAAAAGACAATGGGTACATATAGTTTTTGTCCCAATTTATAAACTAGTTTTAAGATTACAATTTTTAAACAATTATATATACATACAGTCATGTCATGTAGGGTTTCATCACATGAAGCTTCACAGACAATGATATGTTCTAATCACATTGTATATATATTTTTGCACAAAATGATATATTTGCAATCAATGATATATTCTTCTCAGACAATAATATGTTCTTATCAGATTGTATATATATATTTACAAACAATTATATATTATTTTCAGACAATATATATTATTATCAGAATATATATATATATATATTTGTAGTCAATGATATATTCTTCTCAAACAATGAAAATTGTATATATATATATAGGTTCATGTGATGAAACCCTACACGGCTTGATATATATATACACGACATGACTATATATATATACCATCGTATGCAAATACAATGTTATATTATTATTAGATTATATATATATATATATATAATTTGATATATGTATATATATACAATCATGCCTTGTAGTGTTTCATCATATCAAGCCATGTACTATTTCATCACATGGACCTTAACATGATCCTCTATAGTCTCAATCAACCCTTTCTTTTTTGGTATCTTAGGGATGTCAATTTTGATATATATATCAAATTTAAAATGTATACTCTTATATAGATATATGGTATAGATATATATATATCCATATAAGACTACACATATGTAATCTGATATAGATATATATCTATATAAGAGTACAGATCTAATCTAATATATATATAATCTATATATATGTAGATGTAGATATATATATCAAATTATATATGTATAATCTTATATGGATAATAGAGGTGAAAATGAGGAAGAAAATTGCGGGAGATGATGATTTTATGGCTTAAAGCTGCCCATCAACCCGCGGTTAGGTTAACTCATATGTGTGATTTGATGAAGGCATATGGGGCACATGGTTAACAATGTAATGTGGTGAGGTTGAGATTAAAGTGACCACCTCCTAGTGGACCCATGTGTTATTTTGACTGAGTCCACATACAAACGTAACTTGAAATAGGTTAATTGATAATTAAACATAGGCTTTTCTTCATTCAACGCACCATTGAAATTAGACATAAATGACTATCACTGTAGTATGAAATGACCGATTGTTTGGCAAGAAAATTCAAATTTTAAAGTTAATCACCACATTTCAATGCATTCAATATACACATTCAAATTATTTTATAAGAGGGAATTTCTAGTGTCATTTTCATTACGGATTCTCCTATGCTTTCACTACATATCCTCTACAAAATTCAGCTCGATACATATAACAAAAAAAATAAAAATTATAATTCATATATATGATTGAATTTATGCAAGCCACCTATTTTGTTAGTTAGACCAAATATAAATTTGATTTCCTAAAAGCCATGATAGAACTCAGGCATAAATGGCCACTGCAAAATGAAATGACATATTGTTTCCCACAAAGATTCAATTTGCACATTCAAATGATTTTATAAGAGGGAATTTCCAAGGTCATTCCCTGATTATCCTTTGCAAAATTCAAAGCTTACTAAGGCAACCTATGCACATTCCTCTTAAAAGGGAGCTTATTCATGTTGGTACACCCTGAATAACTAAATTCATGTTTTTATTTATTAGTATACTGGATTTACATTTATGTTGTCTATTTCATTATTCAATATACTCTTTTATATTTATGTATTGAGTGTTTACATTATTTTCAGGCATACAAATTATTCATTTTTCAGTTAGTTGTTCAAATGAGCATTATCCATTATGTAATCATATCACATCATACAATGATATGGTTTAATCTATTTTCTTCCACTTATTTTATGTGTTTCAATAATCAGATTACATATATGTATATACATATGCATGTACATGTATATGTATATACATATACATGTACATGTATATGTATATGTATGTACATATACATATACACATGTATATACATATGTATATATGAATGTATATGTATATACATTGACATGTATATTTATTGAAAGTTGTGGCACAAATTTTTTGAGGGTGCATATTGTAGCACACATTAAATGTACTTTACTGAAGGTTTGAGAAGCATGTAGAAATATTTCGAAGAATACATTTGTTCTCAAATCTTTCGTAAAGTACATTTAATGTGACCTACAATACACACCCTCAAACAGTTTTGTGCCATGGTTGTCAATAAATATATGTATATGTACATGTATATGCATATAGATATACATGTATACACATACATATAAATGTATATATATGTCCTTTCTATTGCACTATCATGTAGGGTGCCATCATATGCAATATACATTGTTATTTTCAGCTTCATACTAAGGATCAAAACATTGTGGATTTTAATGCTCCAATCAAAACTCTTATTGTTTTGTATGCAATATTATAAGGATGATTTGATGTAGGAATGTTATGAGTACAATGTACTACCTCCGTTTATTACAATTATTTTGTAGGAAAGCGGGAGTGTCAAGAGGTGAATCAAGTATGTGGATTATCAACATACCAATGAAATTGTGTTTGTTAACACAATAAACTCTATAGGGATATTTTTCTCTAAATGATTTTTGATATGTTTACATTTTATGTTATACATATGTTCATAAATATATAGTTTTCTTACAAATGCTTATTTGATTGGACGAATATATTTAACTACATTGGTCTCTTAATGGAAGGCATGCGAGGACTTCTCCACAATCAACATAAGACATTCAACGTTAATGACAGGTAAAGTCTAAGACTTTACTTTGGAAATGACCTAGTAATATTGAAAAATGCGTCTTTGTATATATATGGCTGAAAGTTAGATGAATTGAGTAATACTATACAATAATTATGAGATTAGTTAGTATTAGACTAATTATATATTTGCATGTATATACATATATATATTGATAGGTATATATGTACATACATATATATGGTTATGCATATATGTATGGACATATATAGCTATATGTATATGTGTGTGTGTCTATGTGTGTATATATATATAATTAATCTGATAATTAATATGTAGTTTTCTTAAATTTTGATACTGATAATTAATAAGAATATATCATTGTATGCAAATACAATGATTACAATTTGCAGGCAATGATATGTTCTTATTAGATTGTATGTATATAAATATTTAAATAAATATATATACATAGAATCTCATAATAATATATCATTGTTTGCAAATACAATGATTACAATTTGCAGAAAATAATATATTCATATTAGATTGTATATATATATATATAATCTGATAAGAATATATCATTGTCTGCAAATACATATATACAATCTGATAAGAACATATCAAATTGACTACAAAGAATGTATCATTGTCTACTAGGAGATGGTCACTTTAATCTCAACCCCACCACATTACCTTGTTAACCACATGCCCCATATGCCTTCATCAAACTACGTGTATGGGTTTACCTAACTGCGGTTTTCCAGGCATCTTTAAGCCCTAAACTCATCATTTCTTGTGGATTTTTTGGCAGGTTACTTTTTGCAAACAATGATATATTCTTATTAGATTGTATTTATATATACATACATATAATCATATAAGAATATATCATTGTCTGCAAATTGTGTTTGCAATCAAAGTTTTATGATTTTTTAATTCAAAAACACTAAAAACAATCATATAAGAATATATCATTGTCTGCAAATTGTGTTTGCAATCAAAGTTTTATGATTTTTTTTATTGACAAACACTGAAACATAGTGTAATTAGTGATACCACATAAAATAGAAGGATGAAGCCCTCATCAAATATATAAGAGATACAAGTTCTAGGTTCCAATAACAAATAACAACATTAGGACATTCTATAATCATATCATAGTTATATTTTGAATCAAACTGTAATAATTGATTGGGTGGTATGACATAAAAACATGGTTGGAACATACTTGAAACATACGAAAAATATTACTCAAAGCTTATATTGAACTTCTCACCTTAAACATATGTGAGGTTCTAAACATAATTACAACAAAATTATCACATCTTATAATCATATCACAGTTATAACTTGAAGCAGATAAATAGATCTAATTTGCAAAGCAGATCATCAAAATATACTACTACATCAATCAAAAAATAAAATTGAGTATGCACATAATCAATTGTCCATATTGCTAGGAAAAGGAGGGGGCGTGAGATATCTGCCAATAGTTGAGTCAGGTCCACTTGTAGGAGGTGATACTTGGTTAATACCTCATTGAAGGCATGTTGCTATTTGAGCAAGCAATGCCTAGCTTGCATCTGTAGTCAATCCCATTTTTTGTGAGCCACTCCCAACCTACATATTGTTGATGGTTGTAAAAGTTGGTGACAAAATTCTCATCATATCAAGTAGGATATGGTGTTGGGAGGGTATAGGATTCCCCACTGTAGACTTATGCACTACTGAATTTGACACCATTTTCTGATGGTCGTTTGTCGGAAGAGCGACACAATGGCAAAAATCTTTCTGTCACTATTTTTTCGTCAAAAGGCCGACAATGAATTAAACATCAAAATAACGGCGAAGAATCCTCGGTCGACAGCATCGTGAAATGTTTTGAACTTTCATCAGAATATTGACAAAAACTTCATGTATCCATCGACAAATTACACCAGATGTTCGTCGCCAGTTCGACGAAATGGGCAAGCAGTAGCATCAAAACAATAGCAGACATTCGTTGCCATTGCAATGAAATGGGAAAGGAGTAGCGTTGAAACAACACCAAAAGTTCGTCGAATGTGCTACAAAATAGGCAAGTAGTAGCGTCGAAACAACACCAAGAGTTCGTCAACTTTGCGATGAAATTAGCAAGGAGTAGCATTGGAAGAGCACCAAAAAGTTCATCGAAAGTGGGATGAAATGGGCAAGGAGTAGCGTGGAAGCAATGTCGAAAGGTAGTCGCAATTGCGATGAAATGTGCGGGGAGTTACGACGAAATCTTCGTCATAGCTATAGCAACTTCGTCGAGCCTTTCTATTGATTCATCGATTGTTTTCGCCAAAATTGCGATGAAGCATCAATTTTTTTTTTTTTAAAAATATTCGTGGAAATGTTCCATTGCAGAGACTGACAACTGGTCATACATACAGACTGCATATTGGTTTGATGCTTCAAAAGATGTATTTCTTATATTGAAAAGTGCATTACCTTATTGAGCTTCTCTTTGTTTTTGAAAATAGTTTAATATTATCTACTTAAAAGGGCCAACCACGTGACGGTGGAAGCTCATTTAGCCCCTCCCCCCGCCTCACATCACACTCAATTCCCCAAACCCAATCATATAACATTAATCATTGATTCATCCATTAATAACATATAACATTCATTCATTCATCCATTAATAACATATAACATTCATTCATTAACATATAACATTCATTAATTAACATATTCGCATTCATTCATTAACATATAATATTCATTCTTTCAGTTTTTACATATTATCAAAAATATGGTTGTTATAATATGATTACAATCACTTTGTTTTTTGTTTCTTTTTCAAAGCTACATAAAGCTGAAGTGGAGTATCATTTTCTAAATCAATATTTGTTCCCCCTTTAGTTGTTCTACCCTCTACTTGTGATTTTAATGTATGAGTAGTTGTCTGCTCATGACATGGATGCCGCTTCAAGGGGGGATCTACTGTAATAAGAAAAAAATGTTAAACTGATATGTTTTATTATTATTGTTACAAGTATTTCATTAATTAAAAGAACATTAGAGTGGTTCTCTTTACCTGATGGGTCCACATCATGTTCCTGAACTTTTGTTATAGACGCATGTTCAACATGTTGAACACCCTCTAAATCCTGATCTACAGTTGAAACATGAAAGGTTACATTAATTAATACACCAATTGAAATTAAATATGTTTAAGAGAACATGAGGGTGGTCCTCTTTACCCGATGGGGCCACATCATGTTCCTGATCTTCTCTAGACTGATCATGCTCAACATGTTGATCACGCTCTACATGCTCTAAAGTTGAAACACGAAAGGTTACATTAATTAATACACCAATTGCAATTACATATGTTTAAAAGAACTTTAGAGTGGTCCTCTTTACCTGATGGGGCCACATCATATTCCTGATCTTCTCTAGCATGATTATGCTCAACATGTTGATCTCGCTCTACATGCTCTAAAGTACCGAGATGCACACCATGAGCTTCATCTGCACGTTCTGCTCCACCCTCACCAAGCTGCATTCCAATGTCATGTGCAGTATTATCATTCCTTGAATGTTTAAAATAAATAGGCATGTAATTACTTTATGGTGGAAATTAATATTGAATAAATTGCACAAGTATTCAATTTTAAATAAACTTTATTGAGTTTATTTACCTGTGTGTTGGATGCAATGGAAGATTATGTTTTCCCAATCAAGACTCTTAGGCATCAATGCAAGATTGTGTTTGCCTAGTCAAGACTCTTAGGCGTTCAGCCACGGCTCCATAGCCTTGCTGGAAGGAAATCTTCAGGTCCTCTTCTGTGGGAACTTTGTTGAATTCAAAGCCCTACGTTTTTGCAGAAGATCATGAATTTTGTTTCTATGGTGTGATAAAACCAAAATTGTTTTCAATTTATTATAATTTGGATGCAATATTTCATTTATTGATACTTACAATTCGTGCAGCTAATTTCATATAACCACTAGAGCCAAGTTTATGTTGCCCATGCTTTTCTAGTCTTGCCTTTGTTGCCTTCGATGTGTTGGCCAGCCTATGAAAAGTTTGAAATATGTTAGATTATGTAAAAATAAAGAGTAATTAGTAGATAATTACATTGTTGATAGTATCACACATAGCATACTACTTTAAAAAAAAAATTAATGGCATTTCCATAGCATACAAACATTGAGAGCATATAAAATATAGAGTTCAATCCATGAATTATAGAAAATAGATTTTTGTTGGTTATATTCATATCACTGATTACATTGCACAAAACATACTACAATTGCATAAATATCAGATGGTGATAGTTGTCTATGCTACCACATTTTTCATACATGTCTACCAAAGCATTTTATCAAACAGTTCAGCCTTGGCATTATGGCTAAAATCCTAAAATAAGTGCTTTCAACAAGCTATGGATGCTTGGAAAAATCTATCAAAGCATAATAGTAGCAATAGATAGACAAAGGCTGATGTTGTTTCAAAAATGCCTCAAATAAATGTGGTCTCATGGTGATGGAATGCCATGACAATCCATAGCAATTTGCTTGTCATGGCATTCGTTATGGCATTTCATCACCATGAGACCACATTTTTGAAGCATTTTTTCAAATAGTTCACCCCTTTTCTATGCTACCACATTTTTCATACATGTCTACCAAAGCATTTTTATCAAACAGTTCAACGCCTTCATGCTATGGCTAAAAAGTAAAAACCTCAAACAGGTGCTTTCGAACAAGCTATGGATGCTTGGAAAAAATCTACCAAAGTATAATAGTAAGCAATAACATAGACAAGGCAGTGAATTGTTTGAAAAAATGTCTAAAAGAAATGAAGTCTCACGGTGATGGAATGCCATGATAATCCATAGCAATTTTTTTGTCATGCATTCATCATGGCATTCCATCACCATGAGACTACATTTCTTTGAGACATTTTTTTCAAGCAGTTCATTGCCTTGTCTATGCTACTGCATTTTTCATACATGTCTACCAAAGCATTTTATCAAACAATTCATTGCCTTATTGCTATGCTAAAAGCCTAAAACAGGTGCTTTTAAACAAGCTATGGATGCTTGGAAAAAATCTATCAAAGCATAATAGTAAGCAACAAGCCATGGTCTCATGGTTTTTTTTGCATGAAAATCAACTCAATTTTATTCACGTTTTTTTGCATATTTTAAACACATTTTTTTTGCAATTTTGAAGTTTGAAATGGAAAAAAATCATTGACCAAAAAGTCAAAGATTTTTTCAAAAAATTAGGGAAAAAATCGTCCAGCCTACAATTTTTTTTAAAGATCGTGATTAATCAGGATTTTTTGCAGATTTATGCTTTTATATCACATACCTTCCTTGGCCTGGTGGTGTCTTTCCTTTTTTCTTTTCATCCTTCTCATTTCCATCGGACACCAGGTCCTTCCACTCCCTCTCTGGAATCATGGAGGGACGCTCGTACTTTTTGTTCTTCTCTAAATGTGACCTATATTGGTCCCTTGCATACTTTAGATAGGTACTAGCTTTCTTAAGGACCTTGGTTTGGTTGAATGTTTTATCACCAAACAACACAACTAAACGGTTAATGAGCTCATATTTTAAATCTCCATTTTGGGTATTCCATCGTGTACGTATGGTGGGCCTGAAGAGCTCCAATGTAATATCACTTAGATGTTTATAAAAAACATCATTTCCTACAAAATGATCATGGGATCAATAGTCTAAAAAGAGTGATCAATAAGTAAATTTCAATTGGATTATATAGAATAATAATTAAAACATTTTAAAGTACCTGGGAACTTCTCTATCTTTATGGGAATGAAATCCTCGGTCACCAAAAGTGTGACCGGAAATGTTCTTGTACTAGTAATATAGGAAGATCCGGGAAATGTTGCTAAAACATCACCAGTACTAGTGGCCTCTGCATTCCCAGGTACATGTCCTGACGCATGTTCTGGTATGTGTTCGCTACCAAAGGGTGCGTTAATGGATGCTTGCATGGTATGTGTTGCCAACATTTCAAATGACAACATAGGCACAGATGATGGGGTCAGATAATGTGATGTATGCATAGGAAGATCAGGATGGACACTTGTACCTACCCTTACTCCTCGGGAAGCACTTGCAGTACCCTGATCATGGCCAGGAGCATCATGAGGAGGCAAATAACCTTATAAAAACAACACATATTTTAGTTCATGACATAAAAGAGTACAAAATATAAAACCATGAATGAACTTATGTTATAGTTAAAGACCTCATGACAGCTTACTTGCAAGTTTTGTAATCTCTTTGTCAATACATTAATCCTCTCTCTTATCTCATCTGTTTGAGGCATTTTGAACATCAACTGAGTCATTTCTTCATTGCATTTTTTCATGAGCTTCCTTATCGTATCGAAAGGGTTTGCTAAATAAGCCATGTCATCATAACAAAATATTGACTACACCTCACTATGGATGCTCTCCTCTATTGCTGGTGCCTTTCCCTGATCAGTCGACTGCAACAAGAATATTAAAAATATTATCGAAATTAACCCAAAAAATTTATGAAAAAAACATAATAATAAAATATTTTTCTAGTATCTAATTTGTACAATTACAATGAGGTAAACCTGTCAGGTAGAAGTGTCTGAAGATACATCGTGATCTATGCTCTGGGCCAGAGCCTTCTCTGTATGATCAATGTCCCCCTGTGACAAAAATTAAATATAAAAAAACATTACCAAAATCAAACCAATAGACTTATGAAAAAAAACATAAGAATAAAATGGTATATTGGAGTCATTAATTGGAGGTTGGGTAAAATGGTACATAGTACGTACCACCCCCATAGTAACTGTTTTTGTAACTAATCTATTTAAATTGTAATCGATTAGCAACTCTTCCCCTACAGTTATTGATTTTATCGCACATACGAATACACGGTTTCCCTTGTGTGCCTCGAATATGCAATTGGGTTGCTTATTTGTTGACCCAGGTCGTGTACTGTTTATAAACCCTGCAATATTCCCTGATGCTTTTGGCCTTCCGTCAATGTACATAGCCACTCCTTTATTTTGATTCTTATCTTTTAGTTGTATATAATTTGCTGACAGTGCATACCTATGCATACTTTGTGTATATCGAACCAGTTGCATCCAATGTTTGTAACTATAATAGGGTCTAACATCCTTCATCAATTTAGTAACTTTGTCGTAACAGACCTTTATGCCATCCATGCAAAATAGGCCCAAACCATGTAATGATGATGGTGTTATGCGATATATCCTCTTGCTGACACAAAAATCAATGTTTATTGGAGGAAGTTCCTTGGGTACCCATTGTTTCCGTAGATGTTTGTACCTCAAGGGCACATCGACATCGCCTATGCTCTCATCATCATAAGAACATGACCCCCCTTCAGCAAGAAAAAAATCCATGCATTTATAGAATTTTCTTCTAATCTTTTGACCTCTAGTTGATCTCCCTCTTTTAGACATACATGTCTCGCTTTCCTCTTCTCTTCTTGAATTTCCCTCGCTTGAGGAAAACATATCTGAAAAATACCTATTTGGTGGTACCTACACTCGTAAGGATGTTGAATGAAGTTCTTTCATGGTGATGTGATCCCAAGGTGACATTATGATTAATCTATCATTTCATCGCTAGAATTTCACAGGTTATAAGGTAATCAAATCTTAATAGATTGCAAGCTATTGTTACTACCATCCAAATGTGTCCATCACAAATCAAATCTACTTAACGTTTTAACTCTCAAACTTTGTAACAAGTTTTAAATGTGACTATGGTCCACCAGTTACACAACCAAGGCCTCAAATGTATTCTCTAATTATAATCAAAGGACTTTTTCTCCTCATTCAAGTAAATAAACTTGAAGGGAAACACCACCAAGTGGTTTATTGGACACCTACATGACTAAAAATAGAATCAAATTAACATTTAATTTCCATATGTTGAAGTGGTTAACGGGGAAGGAGTGTGTACTAGGCTTGGTTAAGTCATCATAAGTTTACACTTTGGCAATAAATTTTTTTTAAGTCATATTAAATCTTCCTATGTCTAATTGCTAGAAGATTTTTTGGTATGTTTTAAGGTAGGATGATTGATGAAAGAGCCCAAAGACTAGCCTTTCTCCATGGTATCCAGGTACACATAGCAGTTTTCTTCTCTTATATGGTTGGACATGATTTAAAGAACTTAGTTAGGAATTATTCATTTAACCTAAGGTTTTCTCATAATGCCGTCATTGGAAAAGTATGATCAAATTCTTCTATTATGAAGAATTGGTCTATGTGCCTCTAGTAATCACTATAAATGTTTGTAAGGATAAAATGACTAATTGCATCAAGTAGGAGAGAATCAACTTTGAGTTCTTCAAAGATTATATTCCTCTATTCATAATTTTTAAGGGTTGTGTGTGGAGGAGGTTATCACTACCAAGAAGGGAGGAGACCTTTCCTTGTATTCTTTTATAATTTTCATTATTCTTATTTATTTTACACCTACATTTACAGATACACATACATATGCATTTACTATTTTCATTTATTTCTCATGTAGTTTAATAGTTTGATCTGATGGAGCCTCAAATTTAAGTCCTTGCTTTCCTTTTGTTACTAGTTCGTCTTGATTATTTAGAAGGTACCTGGGGTTGGAATTTTGCTTTGCTTCCATGAAACCTTGGTGTTCTATCTTTGGGTTGGGTCTTTTCTGTCGTTACCTTTAGAGGAGGGGTTCTAAAAATAACTTATGTCCCATTGAATCGTCTAGGCCATGCCCCTTTTTAATAAAAATGCTAAATATTTCGTCTACCCCTTTTATTTATTAAAGTCTGGGTCGGTCCATGCCTCGCGCTTTTAAAACAACATTGAGTCATCGACTGTTGTTGCCCTAGGCGGTGTCCCTTTCCCCTTATTTTCTTCTAAGTATTTTTAATGTTTTGCAGGGGTTATTTTGATGACCGTCGATTTCCCTATGGTTGATTTTGATCGTTCCCCGCGATCTCGTGATGACACCACCACTGGCTATTTGGTGATCGCGATATTGCGGGTAGGCGCCACGTGTCCCAGTTTGTCAATGCTGAAAAGAGTAAAAAAAAGTGTTTAATATGTGTATCAAACTTTAGTGCATTATGGAGCAGGTTACTAAACCACATGTGAGATGTACGTGCTCATGATCAATGATGATGTTTTAACCTTGGTGAAAAAAGCTGCTCAACGGATAGGTATTGATGTTGCTCTTTGTTATGTATGATTGTAATCACCAATGAAGGGAATCAACGGTTGCCCGCTATCATGTGATCCTAAACTGAAGGGATTTTAATGATCGTGATATCACGGGCAAGCACCACGTGTATTCTTTTGGAACTGCGTATTATGGTGGGTCCTTGATAATGACGTGGAGATGTTGTCAGCTTCTTTGAAGGTGACCATTCGATAATCTGACAGAACCAAGAGATCAACGGCGAAGATTTAAATTTGCGTCAAATACAATTGAAGTCGTTGGCGCAGCATGCAAGTAAGCTTTAATGGAAGACGAGACGTCTTCTGGCCATTTCTCATAAATTTTAAGTATTTAATTTTAGGCTATCTTCACCACAAGGGAATTCAAGTGTTTTCGAAGCAGTCTAGAGCCAAAGATAGAGTTTTTTCAAAGCAATTACAACAGGGTTTGATTTTATGCAAGGCGCAAAATCCCATGAGTTACTTTGTTTATTACTGTTTCTATTTGAATGTGATTCTTGTGGAAGGTTGTTTTGTGTTGGTCAGCGATTTTCTGGATTAAGGTTCTAGTGTTACTGGTTCTTTTGAATTGTGGGAAATTATAAAATTCTACTGTAATTTCATTTTGGGTAGCCCTAGTTTGTTCACAAATTTGATCTTAGGAGAAGCCTTGGTTGTTTGAAATGGTGCCACTAAAGCAGCATTCTGGCCTTAATGATTATTTGCAAAGGAATCTATACAACGATTTCCTTGACCAATTCCTTTTTAAAAAAAATGACGAGAAGAGGGGTTTGATCTTAATAAATGGGACAACCTTAGGTGAGGGATTAAGATATAAAACCTATAACATTGCGGATGCTAGGGTACAAATGACGGGCCTGGAAATGTTTAGGAGATGGTATGGGCAGCGAAATATGTCTCATCCTTTTTCAAATGGTTGGAGATGTGATATGGGAAAACTTGTGGTGCCGAATGTATTTCTTGATGTTGACCTACTCAAGGCAGTGGCTGCATGATATGATCTCGTCACAAGGATTATCAGGGATAATAATTGTGGGGTTTTACTGAATATAAATGTAGATATGATTCAGCAGGTTTTTGATTTAAGTGAATATAGCTCATTCTTGGTCTAGATAAACCTTGATGAAATGAAGCAGGAATATGCCAGGGCACAACCTCTTTTTAGATTAAAGTTGCTTCCTTCTCATCTAGCCAGGGCGGGTAGTTCAACGATTCACATTAGCCCAACTGACTAGGAACCTTTCAGGTTGAGTTGTTTTGCTGATCATTTCTTGGCAACTTTTTATTCATTTTTTCAAATTTTAGGTTTCAGCCCTAATACCGTGAAGCCCATTGCTTATATGTTTATGGGGGCTCAAATTCAACATCCTAACTTTTCTGTAGTGTACGACTATGCTTCTTTCCTTGCTAAAAGGATACATGAGGGTTTGCTGAACTTGTATGTGGGGGACACTGGTACTCCTTTCTTTTGGTACTCCTTATTAATGCATATGTTCTTGTACAAGAATGTTGATTTCTTCTCAGAGAAAATGGAGTTGAGGCAGGAGATGAATGGAGAAAAATTACCAGTGCAGGCTTGGAGTGCAGACTTGTCTTACAACAAGGGAGATGCCAGTTTTGTGCACTTTGATAAATGCTTTGCTTCTAGGCTCATAGCTAGACTGATGGTGAATGTGCCAAGGATTCTTGAGGATTTGCATGACTTCCTCTGACCCAAAGTGAGGAAGCCTGATTTAAAGGTGTGTCATAATTGGGGTGACATCATTCTATACCCTGTAAGCATTGTCCTAAGGGTTTATGGTTTCCAGGGAGCTCCTCGTATTCTCCCATATAATGTACCATCAAGAATGGATTTGCAGAGGTCATGTGGCAACTAGGTTGCATTCATGAAGATAATTTGATAGGAAAAGGAAAAGGGACTTTGTTCCTTGATTATACTGTTGTTTCAGAATTTATTTTTTCCAAGTGAGGATGGGTTCACTTTGACAAGTATTTTGATGACTACCATTTGAAGAGTGGATCTAGGAGGCAGCATGACCTTGAGGGATTCTTTTCCCTATTTAGGCAAAGAATTAAGGGTGCCAAGTTTGCTCATATTTTCAATTTCCCTAAGGATTTGATTAGAAATGAGTTCGATTTGAGCCAACAGGAATTAAATAAAGAGAAGTAGATTTCTTATGAGAAAATGTTGGCCATGGTGCATAAACTAGATCCAAAATATGATCCACTGATGGAGTTCACTCCATTTCATAAAAGAATTGATTTCTTGATGAATAATTTCAAAGAAATCATGAGCACCCTGAGAACCAAGAAAATAAACTTGGAACTAGAATGGGGAATTCATGGATTAGAGGTGAGGCCTGAAGAAACAAGGCCGACCTATCAGCCACCAGTGGACAGGCCTCTATACAAGAGGAAGAGAGATGATAGCAGTGATGAAGAAGGAGGAGATAAAAAGGGAAACAAATAATGAAAACATCATCACAACCGGGTCATGGGAATAGGAAATCTAGGGGGATAAATATTGTGGATCTGAATTCACCACCTAGAAATGACCCTGTAGAGCTACCATTAGAGACAAGCCTTAAGAGGTGAAGAGTTGAGGAGTCACAAGAGGCTCTGGTGGATGAAATAATCGTAACTGATCAGGACATGCAGGTTGGTATCCCCTCCCCTCCTAGATCAACACAATTGGTGTTAACTGATATGGATATAAAAGGGCAGTGTGTACAGGATGCTAGGATGGTGGCTTGCAAGGCATTCTTGGATGATGATGCTTTCGTGAAAACTCCAGTGTTCTTGTGTTTGATCTGGAGGATGAAACTTGAAGAATATCAGGATAAATGTAAGACCAGGAGGGAATCAAGACCTGATAGGTTTGACCAGGAGAATGATGATGGAGTCAAAGCTGAATTAATGGAGCAATTCAAAAGCATCACTCCTGATGAAGGAAGGAAACTTGTATCTCAGGCCGGTGTCTTACTCCTCCCTGAATGGGACATAGTTGATGTTGTAGCATTCAATGCTATTATGCAATCTAAGCATCCTATGCAAAACAATGAAGAAGTCAAGGTAGTTCTACAAGACTCTGTTTTTAGTGAGGAATATGAAACTTTAGCCATATGGGCACTGGCACCTTAAGGTAGAAAACCAAATGTGGCTGATATTAGCCCACGTCTAAGGGGCAGGCTCATTATCAAGAGAGCTTTTGAAACCTCAACAACAGAAGCCACAAGCCTAACACTAAATGTGACCAAATTGGCCCAGAAGACAGTTGAAAGAGATGAAGTTGAAAAGAAAAGCCTAAAAGTACAATGCAATAATTGGGGAGTATAGTAGAATGTAGCAGAAAAATGTTGAGTTGCAGTCTGAAGTAGATAGATTGAGATACGGGTAGGTGGGAGAATCCTCTAGTGCCTCTGCAATCAGAGCATTACCTACTACTTCAGGGTCATTTCCCCCTATTATCCCAATCATTTCTACTCCTGGATCCCCAATTCAGACACCTACTAATAGCTCTGCACCAGGGCCAATCGAAGAGGAAGATGAGTATTCTACAAATCCTAACAAAAAGAAGATGATGAATAAAATCATAGAATTATAGGCTTCCCTAAGGGCGAGTGAGGATGGTGCTATGGCTAAACACAATGAGGTGGTTGACACCATTTTGAGGCATTTAAATGAGAAGGTTGATTCTAGATTGCCAGATGTACATTCTTTATATTCTTTATTCTTAGGTGGAATACAAAACATTAACAGAGATCGGGAAGTGGTTCTACCTCTAGTTGAGAAGTGGATCCCTCGGGCCACTAATTTAGATGTTATGTTTAAGGCTTCCAAATTTTATGTAAATAATAGGCCCCAGTCATTAAAGCCTACTCAAATCTTTGTGAAATCATTGAAGGGATTCTAGGCCCTGCTTGATGATTTGAGTAGGAAAATTAGAGAACTAGTAAAGAGTTTTGATGATTGGAATGACACTTTTTTGCCATATGTAATAGATGCACAAGAAAATATTAAGACACTGTAGCAGTGGAAAGATAGGGCAGAAGAGGTTATTAATGTAAAAATCAAATTGATTTGTGATTACTCAAACTATGACTTGTTGGTAAGCAACATGGATAAAATAATTAATAACAGCATGTTCTTAGAGTCATTTGAGAGGGAGGCCAACCAAGTTGTGGTGAAATTCACACCTTACAATACCAAGGTGAGGGAGGTGGTGAATTTTAATTGGCCAACGGATGAGGAATATCGGAATTGGGTGGACAAGTACTTAACTGAAGAGGAGTGAAATGGTGTCTATTACTGGAAACTAACAGCTCAGCGGTTATATTATAACTGATTATGGTTTTGTTTCCATGGCAGCTTTGGGCATAGGTTCTGAGGTGTAACAAATGCTACAGCTATTGTGTAATGAGTAGAAATCAACGAAAAGATGCTTCAGGACTTGGTGGTTTTCATCATAGTTTTGAATTGGCACATAGGGGTCCAATTAACCGGTGACATGTATAATTTCTGGCTCGATGCTTGTTTCTCCTTCATTTTCTATAAGAAGGATTTCAAGGCCAGAAATAAGGGTTGGCAAGTCAGATATTTTGAAGGTCGAGTCTAGGTAAAGTTGTGGAGCAGATTGTAAGAACCTTTTTGAATGTTAAGGCAATTTAGGTTTGGGGTTATCCTATAATGGGTTTTAAAGTTATGGAGATTTAATGTTTCATAAGAAGCACTAGCATTTGAGCTATGATGTTATATCCTGAGCTCATGTCTCTCCTTTGTACAAACATATCATAATTTTTAATAGAATAATCAAGGATTATGATGTTCATCTCATTGCTCTAATGTGTGTGTTTTCCATTTTGGCTTTAATTCAAAGAATTAATTAAAGTGCTTGGATGGAATCATGGATGGGTATGTTTGTAGAGGGATTTAGTAAGAATTATTGGGCTGGGACAGGAATTGACACTATTGTAATGCAATATTTCTAGGGATCATGCATGCTAAGTATTTAAATCTATTGTTGAATCATGAATGTTTGTAAATTTGACTCCCCAATGGTATATGGCACTGATTTAAATTGTATGAATTTGTGAAACTCTATGTTTATATGTCTTTTCTTAGGGCTTGCTACCAAATTTAAAATAAAATGACTATCATAAGTTACAAAATAATGTTGTAATCATCTCATGCTCCAAGTAGTTGATATTATTGGTGAAAGGCTAATTCATTTTAGTGATATCCTATTCTATTGAGCTATTTGTGGGATTATCTATGAATTGTTAATGATTGTTTATGAGTTTTGTGCAGAGATCATAAACACATTATAGGGACCACCCTCCTGGGTCTTGCAGAGCCCAAAGTGTAGGAGGTTATTATTAAAATCCTCGTCAGTTGGTCCAGATCCTTCAAGCTACCCTTGATTGGAATTGGCAATGCCATAGGTAGATTAGAAGACCAACCTGGTTTACAAGAAAAAACACCAACATGATTGATTTCATATTATGTGTTGAAGACTTTAGAATTTCAATTACATTAATTTATGGATATGTTGTATCTATAACACTACAAAACCATATGCTCTTTTCATTTATACTTGCATTTAGAAATACATATTTATATACATAGATATATATTTCTTTAATGATATGTTGCATTTATTGTTCTAGGAGAGCATTGAGTAATTGCATTTACATTTACATTTAAAAATACATATACATAAATATATATGTGTGTGTGTGTATCATTTATATTAAGTGTTCAAAAACAACCCATTAGGTCTGCACATGGATAAAAATTCATAAAATCAAATCTCCCGTACATGTTTTGTTGAAACCTATGCCCTATTCATGCATCCTACAATTACAACAGTATCCACGGGGCCTCTTACACAAGATACAGTAATCACAAAAAGTGTAAGAGCCACTTTATATCATGTTTGGACTACAAAACCCTGAAAAATAGGGTAACTCATATTATGATTTGTTGGTGAGTTGTATGGACAAAATCATTAGCACAAACTCATTCTTGGAGTCTTTTGAAAGAGAAGAAAATCAGGTGGCAGTTAAGTACAAACCTTATAGTGTCAAGGTGAATGAGGTGATCAATTTTGGTTGGCCAACTAATGAAGAGTACAAGGCGGTCCAATTGGCTGGTGACACGTGTGCTTTCTGGCCCGATGCTTGTTTGCTCCTCCTTTTTCTACAAGAAGGATTTCAAGGCCAGAAGTACGGGTTAGCAAGTTATATATTTTTGGTTGAGTCTAGATGAAGTTGCAAAGCAAATTGTAAAGTCTGATGGTTTTAGGGAAAATGCAATTTAGGTTTTGAGTTATTCTATAGTAGGTTTTGAATTCATGGGGATTTGATGTTTTATGACAATACTGGCATTTGAATTGATATGATTAATTCAAACTCATGTCTCTCCATTGTACAAGCATATCTAAATTTTGAATAAAATGATCAAGGGTTGTTTCGTTCATCTCACTGTTGTGGTGTGTATGATTCTTGTTTTAGGTTTAATTCAAGGAATTAATTAAAATGCTTGAATGGGGTTGTAGGTGGATATGTTCTGTATAAGCTATTTTATCTTTTTGTCTTATCTTATACCATTTTTATGAGAATGGGGTGCCAATGTATAGAGAAGATCTTTGAAACTAGGCATG